>VZSZ01005648.1:242254-461990 GCA_013398815.1 Ibidorhyncha struthersii
GGCCTCTCCGGGGTGGTACCCAGCGAGGGCAAGAGGCTCAAGATGTCGAGGAACGTAAGTGCTGCTCGGGCCGTTGTTCCGCGTTGCGTGTGGTGGTCCCCCGGGTCGGCCCGTTCCCGCTGCGACCTCTCCCCCGGGTGGCCCGTCTGAGGCGAGGGGCCCTGTGTGCAACGCCTCGGGTAGCGGAGGGGCCGCTGTCCTGTCTNTTGGTTATTCCCCCCAGCCAGCATACGTACAGAGTGCTGGTGTATATAAACCCCTGGGCTTTCATGCTTTAATGTGGCATGGGCTAGGACAGCAGTAGCAATTTTGTTTTAGGCTATCTCTTTTTGTTGCCCGAGACGCAATTATTTTAAAGTATGCGGCACTTTTCCACTGGTGAGGTAAAACGTAACTTGCTATTTATAGCTATGTTTTAGCTGGTCTGGAATTCGGCAGTATTACTCAATTTGTCATGGCCCGAATGCAGGGTGTGGACACCAAATAGGGAACCTAGAGACAGACTGAAGAAAGCTTGAAGGAACACGTTGAACCACTATAATAGATTTTTTTTTTTTCCATCAAGCTTGAGTTTTATTTATTGACTGTATTTCTGGTATCAAAAGTGTGATGAGGTATTTAATAAGTGTGGGAAAGTTTTGGTCCAAGGCAAGAGGTGCTACTAGAGCAGCAGTATTAACGAAGCTAAAAGATGTATTTTGAAACAGAATGCTTTCCCCTTTCACACCAATATTGTATTCTTGGTTTATCTCAAACAGTTCTCTGACACAGGCAGCAGAAAAGAACATGTTAAAATCACAAGTGAGTCCAAACCAGGGTTCCTGGAGAGGCTCAGCGAGACTTCTGGAGGCATGTTGATGGGACTTGTGACATTTCTTCTGTCTTTCTACCTTCTTTTTACCAATGAAGTAAGTGAAATACTGTCAGTGTTTGTACACAGTTTTAAAATGTCACAGCTGAGGTGGCGTTCAACTAGGTTTGCATTTATAGGCTTACTAAAATGGTTATGTTAAACCTTTATTAATTCATCCATGAGAAGAGGACATTATGTCTGGAGAACCTAGTGCTTTTGCTTGGCATATAACAGAAGAGTGAAATCACAGGGTCACAGATAATATTTCTGTAGAACTGAGTGTAATAGAGGCAGTGGCAGTGTGTGATGAGAGATAAGATCCAAAACTTGTAAGCTGATGCAGAAACAAACTGTAGTATTATTGAAAGAGGGTTGTATGAGCCAACCACGTTCTAGTCTTCTCTCTTTTCTTGGTATATAACAATGTACATTTCTAGTGTTGTTATAATTGCGTTAAAAGTATTCATATTCCATGTTGCAAAACTGCGAGTGTTATTTATTCCCAGTTTTATTTTATGTCTTGGTTTTAGATTAAAAATAATAATTAAAGTATGCAGGGAATCCTAACACCCTACCATTACAAACATACACACTTTTGGCAGTATTGGAGTGGGGAAGCAGAATTCTGTGAATTTTCATCTAAGAATTCCTTTTATACCTCTACAAGAGGAAAAAGAACTGCTCCTAATTTCGGTAACTGCAGGAAAAAGCACACCATAACATGATGGTAAAGTAAGGAAAACTTCTGCCGAATAGTCATATGGGTCTGTGGAAAAAGGACCATAATTGGCATAATTGTTTGCAGTTATTTGTGAACAATGAACAAAGTAAGAGATGAAGAGCAATAAATTTGGACCCTTGTAGGAATAATCTATGTGTGTTTGAGGAGCTTAGTCAATGTTAATGGTCCTGCGGCATGGGTAAGAAGTACTGCCCCAAACCTTGTCAGCCACAGAGAAAGAGACAGTGGAGAATTACAAATGTGTTTCGAGAATATGCCTTGAGTCTGAATAAACAAGCATTCCTTGTGGTCTTCAGATCACTTGTCTGCTAACCTTTTTCACAAAATACTGCTGTGCCATGGATTCTCCACGACGTGATTTTGCTTTTTGTGATTGCAGGGACGAGCTTTAAGGACAGCCAGATCTCTTGATGAGGGACTTTCTCTTGTGATCCCTCTTCATAGCATCCATACTGTGTCTCAGCAGAACGAAGGGAGATTAGTGCACTTAGCTGGCGCTCTGAGTACATCTAAGGTAAATAAAATAGTATCTTGCAGATATGAGTGTTTCAGTCTTAGAGGGAAGGAAAAGTCTTTGCCAATTAAAACTGTTTGATATCCAGGGAGAAGACATGTAGCTTCTCTCCTCCCTGTAGGCATTGCCGGCTATCACCCAAGCTTTGGTTCTTGGCCTGGAATCAGGAAGATGCTGTACAACCTTGGTTTCACTCCAACAACACCCAAGCAACATGCTACCTCTAGCTGTGTTTACCCTCCCACTGCCTTTGATGGATAACTTCAATTCCCCTTTGTATAGGGAACCTCTTGTGTATTCATGATATTATAAAGTCTTTAGGCTCTTGAAGTACAGAGGCTTTGCAAGTTCTGACTTTTCAGTAGCGATGACATTTTCCATGGTCAGCCTCCACTGCAGGAGGTAACACAGCACAGGAACTTCCAGTGAAATAAAATCACCCCCTCGTTTAAACATTTAAGCCTGCATACCATTAGCCAGCATTTCTGCTTTTATTCTTCACTATGGCAATAATTTTTTATGATGATTCCTTAAGTCAGATTTATCAGTGATATGAAGAGGTGCTCCTTTTTGTCTTTCATAATATTTATTCTACATTCAGCTGTGTGTAACGTATTAACTATGTAGAGTGAGTTATGTAAATGGGTTTGATAATGAAAGTACAGTGTTTGAGTTTGAGAGGTACAGCATTTATACTGACTTGTATTTTCTTTGATTTTTAAATAGCCTTTGTTTGATCCCAGCTATGGGCTCTCCATCCAGGCTGTCAAACTGAAGCGTAATGTGGAAATGTACCAATGGGTAGAGTATGAAGATTCCACGTAAGTGAAAGAAATCTTTAAAAGTTGTTTATAAAGTTCGTTGTGCTCCCAGCCTACTCACTGGTAGCAGAAAAGGTGTTAACTCTGTATAAGCGCTGCTCAGCAATAACTAAAACATCCCTGTATTATCAACGCAATGTCTTCAGCACAAATCCAAAACATAGCCCCATTCTAGCTACTATGAAGAAAATTAACTTTACCCCAGCCAAAACCAGCATAAGCTGTTGTCTTAACAGGATCCCATAACTTTTTTTTTCTCTCCCCACCCCCGAAGAAAAAAAACCCAAGAAGTCTTTACGGCAGGAGAATTCTAGAGTTTTTAGGTTTTTTTTTTAGAGAGTCACTTTAATTTCCTTGGAGAAATCAGGTCTTGTAGATGGTCAGCGCTGCTGAATTTGCATCTGATAGAAGTTGAGTATCATCCAAGGCCTTTTATCAAATGTTTCTGTTTCCTGATTTTGTATAACTTCATATGGGGTTTCTTGGCCTCCATGCTGCAGCTGTGGTTATTTGTTTTCATTATTGTTGTCTGATGTTGGGCCACCTCAGAGCCCATTGATCTATTTTCTGGCACGTGTTATCAACAGAATTCAAAGATCTTTACCAAAAGAAAAAACCCAACTTGTGTGTTTCCCAAAGACTCAGTTGATTTCTATACTTTGTAATGTTCCTAAAGATTCTTTTATTTATTGATGTACTTCCTGCCAAGCAGGATTTTTGTAACTCTGGCCCCATAATACTACTTGCCTGCTAGTTGATTAGCAGAATTGAAACCATTGTCCCAAAACACTTGGTCCTGAATTTTTTCAAATAAAACTCTATAATCCTCTTTTTCCTTGCATCTGCTAAGCCTTTCCTGCTGCCATTCTCTAAAACTTGATTGTGGATCCTCAAGCCAATTTTCTTCCCTGTCCTCAGAAGGGAAATACAAAAAGATTTTTGCTGAATTCAGAAACTTAATCGTACGGCTTTCTTCCTTTCTTCCACAATGACAGTGATTTACTTGTTGGGTTTTTATGGTTGGTCGGTTGGTTGGGTTTTTTTAATCTCCCAAAAGGGTCTTAACTTTTGTTAGAAAAGTAAGTGAACCCAACAATTTCAGTTATGAATTCTAGCATAAACTCTGATAAACCCATTGACCCAAAACCTGCCTGGTTGATACCTACAGCCTAACATACACTATAATATTTCAAAGCAATTGAAAAACCCTATTGTATCCAATTGAATCTAGAAGTCAGATTCTTTTCTCAGACTTGTGGACGCTTCAGACGTTTTGGCATGTGACTCTGAGGGAAATCTCTTTATTTCTTTGGTACTTAATACGTGTGCAAATTGAAGTACTTCATTAAACCAAGACGTGATTTCTTGAGTTTTAGAAGACTCTGCTACCCCTTATCCTTAATAGTCAAAAGCCAACAGTAATTTCTAGCTGTGAAAATAAACTCCAAATTTCAGTTGCTTGAGAGACATTCAGGTTAGTTTATAATAGGCGATATTGCAATCTGGGTACCTTTTCAATGGGATTTACAAAACTGTAATGAGATTTTAACTGCTCTGCTAACAGTTGCAAGCAGAAGGGGAAAAACGTTTCTGTTATTAATAATAGTTCCCCTGACAGTAGTATAAAAGTTATTAGCTATTATGTAGGTCTGACTCCACAGAACTCATGTTCCAGATGTCTTTTGTGTCATACAAAAAAAAGCGTCAGAGGTTGTGAAGGTGGGAAAAATAACTTCTCAGTTTTAATATGGTTATGGTGCAGCATCTGTAAAAGACTTGTTGATTTAGGTCAGCTTGTCTCACTGTCTTTAATACTGGTTGTTCCACACTGATCTAGTCAACACCTCCTTGTTGGCAACATGGGATTAAAAGGGTTGTGGCTGTTTAGCATTTGTGTGTAGTTTTCTCCTTGTACAGAGAATCTATGTCTTCAGAATAGGTAGTTCAGAGAAGAGTTAGTTTACTTGTAAAGATAAGTTTGTGTTGCCAGTGAGCAGTCTGTGCGTTTCATTTGTAAAGTGTATTCTGCCCTGAGCAGGGGTGTGTGCACTGTTTTGGTTCTCATCCCACCCCTTTTCTCTGCAGGGAATATGAAGAGAATGGTGAGATTAAGAAAGAGACAAAGTATTCATACAGTAAGTTGATCAGCAGAAAGTCCCTTTCCTTTTATGCATGTAACTCTGGACTTTTATGTGTGTGTATTTTGATTTTTGTTGTAAACCCTGTATTTTCTTGTTGGGAAGGAAAGGAAAGGAATGTAAAGAAATAAGCAAAAATTCTGTTTCCTAAGCAAAAGGGCAGGACCTCCCTGTCTTGAGGTAACTGAGGTGAAAGGAAGTGTGCTGTTAGCAAGCATCTACTACAGAAAGCCTTATCTTGGAACTCCTAGAGGTTCAGAGCAGTGTCCAGGGATAGGATGCTCCAGAGATAGGACCCATGAGGTCCTCAGTGACAGGAGATGGGCACAGATGGGAGTGTGTTCAAAGGTATGCCTGAGATTACTCTTCACAAGTGGAGTAACTGGGCATATGTCAGGCGTGAGCAGACGAGAATAGACAGGGAAGAACAGTGTAGCTCCAGCCTATAAGACAGCCGGTTGAGAGTCTGTTTAGGTGTTGATACCAGGTGATGAAAACCGTAAGCACCTTCTGATGCGCGCTGTGGCTTTTGCCAAGTGCTTTTTTTGGCAGGAGCAGAACTGAGAGTATTATTCTGATCTACCCAGTGGCGGAAAAATACTCTGAGTCATCATATATCTGGAGGTTGGTCTCTGTGCTTCATTTATCTCTGATTAAAGCCCATGGATGTGTAACGTGGGTGTGCAGCAGTTTCTGGGTGTGATCATAAAAATACCTCAGCTCAGTGAAGCATGGGACCCTGCAGCATGGAGATACATAAGGAGCAAAGCTAGTGGTTGTGAGCTGTGAAAAACAGCCTTACAGTGGCAGAGAACAAGAAGAAATGCCTTTTAGAAAAACAGCTGCCCTCTCAAGATTGATGGATCCTGTCCAGTAAAAGTCTCTATGTTCCTGGATGTGGTGGGTTGGCAGCTAAGGCCCACACAGCCGCTTGTTTACCCTCCCCCTCAGCGGGACTGAGGAAGAGATGGGGAAGAACAGGAATGAGAGAGCTTGTGGATTGAAATAGTGATAGCGAGATCGCTTACCAATTTTACCATTTCATGGGCAAAACACTTGACTTGGGGAAAATTAACTGAATTTATTATCAATCAAAATAAATATTTTAATTACTTATTAGGGTGTTGGATAAACACATTTGCTCTCGCACTTTCCCAGGCTCAACTTCACTCCAGACTCTTCTCCCCTTACCTGCCTCTCATCCCCTCCCCTCGCCTTCCCTTGTTATCGCCACACGTTACACTTATTCCCTTTAGTGAAGTTGCAAGCGTGCGGGTGGTGGGGATAGGTTTACGGTCAGTATATAGTGGTTTCTCTCTGCCACTCTTTCCTTCTTATGCTTTTCCCATGCTCCAGCATGGACTCTCCCCGTGCTGCAGTGAATATCTGCTCTGCTGCGGGGCACCTCCTCCTCTGACTTTGGTGTTCCCTCTGTTGTTTCTCCTTTTTGTTCTCTCCCTTCCCCATCTGGTGTTTTCTGCCATTTCTTGAATATATTTTCACAGAAGCACCCCAGACTTCACTGATGGGCTCAGCTATGGCCTGCAGTGGGTTCGATGTGAATCTAGCTGTGTTCAACACAGGGCAGCCCCTGACTTCTTTCCACAGAGGCCACCATTGCGGCCCCTGACACTACCAAAATCTTGCCATGTACCCAATACACCAGAATATCCCTTAGAATGATCACTACTCCACTGTTTAACCAAACTCCTTTTCCTTCTTCTCTACTACTTCATGGAATTGGAATTAGAGCAAGCTATATTTAATATGGAAGCTGCTCAAAAAAGGGACTCTAATTTTGTAGGAGTTATAAGAAACCTACTGGAATTTGTTCTGGGGGTGTGGGAAGGCTGCTGTGGCCTGAACAAAGGCAGCATTATGCATTTTTGACAGGGGTACAAACAGGTACCACCTCTATCTGTTGCTTGACTGCACTGAAATTGGCTAGTTCCAGCAGAGCTTACAGCCTTTCCTCATAAAACCAGATTATTCCCAAAGAGTGGAGCCAGGAATCAAACCCAACAGCAAAGCTCCCACTGAGCAAAGTCAAGTTACAATTTTATCACTAAAATCCCTTTTTCCTAAATCATGCCATTCCTCATTAATATGCTGAGAAGATGGATTTAAGTATCAGTACAGACTATCACATACGTATTTTGACGTAAACATTATTTCTGCAAGTGTAACTTAGAGGTGATTCATTGATTGAAAGGTGTCTTCAATAACTAAGATCTGAGTGGCAATTTTTCCTGTTTTCTCCTCAACTTTCATATCATTTTCTCTAGATACTGAATGGAAATCGGAAGTTGTGAACAGCAGAAACTTTGATCGAGAAATTGGACACAAAAACCCTAGGTAGCGTACCACCTAGCACAGTCCCTCTAGATTCTGTCACTGTATCTGATAAAAATGAAAGCTAAATGAGTAATCTTCGTAACACAGTGGAGTAGGTGGAAACTGTTGGTCTTTTGGTAGTTGGGAGAGCTAAGGCATAGAGAGATTTGATAGAGAGGTAGTTCAAAGCTGCCTGATGGAACCAGATTTAAGCTATCCATTAGTAATAGCTGGATGTCAGGCTATTATTATATTACCTCTGGACCATGTGGTCTCCATGTAGGAGAACCTGAATGGGTTCCTTTCTGACTTTTATTGTCTGTTAGTGCAGTCTATTACTAATGCTTTTCTCTATTACAAGTACAGGGTTAGAACAGCAGGCATCCCATAAGCTTGTCATGCTATTTGCATGCTGCTTTTTCTAAGCTAGCATGCAGGAGCTCACAGGCTTATTTGTGGCAATCGCCCATATATAATGTTTCATCTGTCTCTCATATATCTCTGTAGTTACGCTACGATGTGACACTACAATGTGCCATTTTTAATGCTATGTTTTAGCTTGCTTGTCATTCTCACAGCACCTGCTTGGTTCCTTAGGATGCAGGATGCCATCTGGCAAAAAATATCATGTGTGAGTGAAAAATAGAGCTGGAGAGATAGTAGGACCAGGATTTCAACAAAACTTTGAACTTTGCAAAATCTCCGGAGCTTTGTATTGGTTCTGTGGGCTCATCCCAATACACTGTCCTTTATTTGGAAGTACTACTTCAGGAGGGAAAGTGAAGATCTATGTGGTTTTGATTAGAAGTCCCAACTCGTGGACTTGTATAGACAAGAGATATGGAAAAAAGGATGCACCAATGGCATGCCTGCTTTGTCTGCCCTCCCCACGCACACTTTTTTGTTAATGAAAATTCTCCAAGCATTCTCCAGTAAATGCAAATATCCAAGTGAGAGTAAGAAACATTTTTGATTTAGTGCTATTGCAGTACACAATTTTAAAAGTGCTGCTGCTAAGAACATTTCATCTGAGTGTATTGGTATAAACCAAGGAGACTGAGCACAGCTTTGGTGGATTCTTGTGTAAGATGGCATGGTGTGTGCAGACATGCTGAACTTTAGAATTCATGCCTACCATTAATGAGACTATTTTAAGTGTGTACTACATGTAGTCTTCCTCCGTCCATCCATCTTCTCTTTTTATGCAACTTAGACATTTGTGAAAATTAAATCTGTTGTTTATTGCCAAGGAGATTCTAGTAGTACTACTTATGAGAATGAAGTCAAGTCTGTAAGTAAAGGATTCCTGAGTTTAGTATTTAATTAACTTGGCCATGATGTAGAAGTACCTTTATATGGAGAAGGTTTATGATCTAGGTTTCTTAATTTAGCAGTTGACAGCAGAAGCTAAATAAATTCAGGATAGAAATAAAGTGCATTCATGAGTGTAGTTAAATATTGCAGGAGTTCATCTAGGAATGTGATTAATTCATTGTCACTCAAAACCTCTATATCACCACTGAAGAGCTTCCTGAGAGCTGAACTCCGTTTCAGCCCATTATAGGCTCAGTACAGAAAAAACTAGTGAAACCCTACAGTATGATTGGAAGGTCAGGCCGAGGGTTGAGACAGTCATATCTTGTCTTAACTTATTTAATGGCTCCAACACTGAAGTGTGGACACAGTTTCTTGATGGATTTGTTTTCACATCATGACAGCCATTTAGCTCTTTGAGTTTCTCCTGATGTTTGACATAGTATGACCTTTTATATGCTGTATATTACATACTGCAAAACAAGAGTTTGATCATAATTCTGGGACTAATCAGGGATTCTCTCTGTTCCTCAGTGCCATGGCTGTGGAGTCTTTCACTGCTATTTCTCCTAATGTCCAGGTTGGCAGCTTTGTTCTTTCCAAGGGTAAGAATTGCTTTGTACTGGCTTTGTGTCTGCTGTTGTATCAGCAGCGGACTTTGGTTCTTTCCACAATGGCAGTCATTTCAAATGATAATCAGGAAGCCAGCCAGCAAATTGGCTTTTCTAAGTTAGAGACTGGACCTGAGCTTGTTTCTTTATTTTGCTTAGGTCTTGTCGATAAAATTGATGACTTCAAGCAGTTGAGCTTGTCAAACCTTGAGGATCCACATGCTGATGTTACCCGAGGAGGAGATTATTTTTACCACAGTGAGAACCCCAGGCGTCCAGAAGTAAGATGAGAAAGATAAACCAAAGCAGTGATTGCTATTTTGTGAAAAAGAAAGTTTGGGCGTCTCCCATTTCTATTTAAATAAGTAGAAATTGGAGTGCAGATCATCACATAGGATGACACCCTTCGTACAGTCCTTCAGCATGAGTGCTTCTCTTGCAGGAAGCTTCTGATCCTGCTTCTTTGTCTTCTGTTTTCTTGAGTCTGCCATGCTTTTAAATGGAAAGACATGGGATGGTGCTGGGCAGTGGGTTCTTCCTCTGCCTTGCTGTACTGAACCGAGTACAGTGAAATAGTGTGTTGTCAGCTTGTGCTGCCTGCCCTCCTCTGCCAAAAGATGAAACGGCGAGGCACGAACATAGGATCTCACTGCTGTTAATGTGCTCCTGCAGCTAAATCAGAGCGGGTATTGCAAAACAGCATTTGAGCTATCCTGTTTTGGCTATCAACTAGGCCTGAAAAAGGTACAGCTTGGAAATCATACTGGGTATCCTCTGGCTTGACGTAAACATTCAGAAAAAGTGTTGATACATAATGGGTGTTGCCATGCAAAGTTGTCTTTCCTGAGATTTTCCTTTGTAAAGAAATCTTTCTTGATTTCCAATATTCTCTTGTTTGTAGGTAGGTGACCTTCGTGTCTCGTTCTTCTATGCAGGTCTGAGTGGAGATGACCCACATTTGGGCTCTGCTGATAAGGTGAGTCTTCAGCTGTTTCTGTATTTTGCAAACTCTATTCCTAAATCTGTAACCAGTAAATATTTTTCTCTTTCAAGGTGACTGTAATTGCTCGCCAGCAAGGCGATCAACTGGTTCCATACCATACCAAGTCTGGAGATGTCCTGCAGATCCTGTACCCTGGGGACCTCTCTGTGGAGGTAAGATACCATGCTGTACTAGTGAAGGGTTAAAATTGGAGATAGTAGTGCAGAAACAGCAGGGGAATAAGCTCTCATTCTCCTTCAGACCCGCTCTAGAGGAGGAGGTGCTCGATGTAAACATTGGCTTTTCTCTCCTTTTTCTAGGACAACCCATTATAGCCAGTGTTTGCCTTCCAGGTTTTTGCATGTTGTTTGTGTTGCAACAAAACGCCGTGCTTCACCCACCAGCAGTACATAATTTGGCTATAGTTACTTTTTTTAATTTTAAAATGGAACTGTAGCTAAAGTAGCTATATTTATTTTTTTTTAAAATCCCCTTATGTTGGTGAATATCCTTCACTTCAAATGCTGTTTCTGTGCCTTCTCATTTTGCTTTTATTTGCTCCTTGGTAGTTTCCCACTTACACATGCAAGCACGTGCTTTTGAAAAGATCGTATGTAAAAATAGTAAAAACCAGGCTTTAATTAAACAAACTGTAGCAGCTATCCTCTCTGCTGCTTCTAATAACAGGAGTTTAGACTTGTTTGAAATATTTATTGCTATTCTGGCTGAGAAGGAACCTTCAGGCAGAGCATTACACTCCAATAAATCCTGCATGCTCCAGCAATTTGGTGATTCATTTACTCCTTTTAGTAGGTTTGTTTCCATTAATGATTGTTTCATGCCCTGCTGCAAAAATCCCAGATGTTAAGAATTTACAGGAGTTCCCAAAAGCAGTTAAAAAGGCTTTTGTTTTGAGTTGAAAGAGAGGAGCAGTAGAATCAGCTCTCTGCTGTGAGCTCTGAATCTTCATTAGACAGAATTTTGGTTCATTGGAAATTAACTCACTACAAATGAATAATCATAGAGTACCTGTATGTACAAGTAGTCAATCAGTCATACATGTCTTCTCTCATTAAGTGCTTTATTATGTCTTAGCCCTCTTCATGTGCATGTTTCTTAAAGCCAGAGGGGCACACAACCTATTTTGAAAAAAATCCTTCTCAGAATTCTTGCAAATACATGATTTGATTTGCCTGATGCAATATACACACATACCTTTTATCCTTTCTTCCCTGCATACTGCTTGCTTGCTTTCATAGAACTTTGCTTCAGCCACTGGTGGATATCCTTGCCTTTTCTCTCTTCCTCCAAACATAGTGAGGTCAGATCGTTCCTCCTTGTTACATTTACATATCAGTGTCTTATTTTCCACAGTAATGTTGAATGTATCCATTTGCAGCAAAACCTGCATGCTTCCTGCCTGTGGTTATAGTGTGTCGAAAGGTGCTTGTCTAGCTGTGTTAATTTAGAAAAACACTTTTTTTCCTGTGCTGCACTTCGAAGTCTCTTGTAGTGTGCAGCAATACTGCGCAAAAAGACCCTGCAGGATGAGCTGCAATATATCTTCTATGAAAGAATTTGTACTCCTAAAATGCTGTTGGCTCTGATTTGCTCATAATACACTAGAATCAAGAGGATCTCAAAAAGAAATTGAGAAACAGGCTGCATATAATGGTGTTTGCTTTCAGGAGGTGTTTCAGAAAGAGCATGAGAGTAACACCATGAAGACCTGGGCCCTCCGTGCAGCAGGCTGGCTGGCAATGTTTGTAGGCATCAGCCTAATGACCCGAATCTTTTACACTTTGGGTAAGTTTTTTACAGAAAAGTAAAATGATATAGAAATAGGATCATAAGGCCTGGAGATGTTTATGTTCTTTTGCTCACATATGCAATTAATTAATTTGGAGGTCAGGAGGAACCTGGTTTGAACTCAGATTGAATTTGATCTGAAAGTTACTGTAGGCAATTGCAGGTAGACAGGACCCCAGAACCAGATGGTTGCTTTGTGAATGTTAAAAAAAAAATACACAAATATCTATTGCCAGTCTCAGAAGATCCCAGCCCAGTGCTTACCAAAATCAGAAGCCGAAACACACTTTAGGCGGGTTCTTTCAAGTCTAACTCAAGTTGCTGCAATCCAATTACTTTCTATACCCATACACAAGTGGTCCCCCCAACAGGTCTTAATTAGTAGTTGTATAGTAAAATGTCTTTGTGTCTGCTTATTCTACACTACTATGAACACACAGCAAAAACGGTTTTCGTTTATCCTTTTAGTGTAGAAAAATGTTGGGATAAAAACTTAGAGGATGGTGTCCCTGACTTGTATAAACTTCAAACATCAAAGCTATCATTTGCTTTGTAGCGGTGCACTTTTTTTTTTCTTATTTACTATCTGTATACATGCTACCACAAGATTTATTGTTGCCAGAAATTAACTTTTGTGCTAGCATATTGTATCATTTGCCCTAGACTGGGTCCATAGCTGCGAGGCTATCACTCTACTGTGCCTCTCAAGCCTTGGACAAGACTTCAGACTTAATTTTGGATTACTTCCTGTCTGAAGACATGAGGATACCATTGTCTTAGATGTTCAGCTGTTGCTTAATTATCAAATGCCTTGAGGCTACTCTGCTGAAATGCCTTATCCAGTGCGCTTGATAAATAATTTGGGTCTGTCTTTTGATTGCAATAGTTAGTATACAAATCCTAGGCATGAATAAGACTTCCTTTTGAACTATCATCTTGTCAAAAGCTTTATCCCTTGTTTAATTCTTTCTGCAGTGGACTGGTTTCCTGTTGTGAGAGATCTGGTTAACATTGGATTAAAAGCATTTGCCTTCTGCGTAGCCAGTTCGCTGTCGCTCCTGACCATCTCCATCGGCTGGCTCTTCTACCGCCCTCTCTGGGCGTTGCTGATCGGGTTGCTCTCTGTAGTTCCAATTGTGGTTGCAAAATCTCGTGTTCCACCAAAGAAGCAGCAGTAAGAAGGAGGTGGTCAGGTTTTGCACTGAATCCTGGTTCGAAACTTTTCAAGTGCATTTCTGTCCCAGTTACTGCAGCATGCTTGCGGCATATCACAGTTCAGCAGTGTGCACCAAGAGTTGGGGAGGGGGCTTGAATGTGGTCGTTGATACACATTATCCATGAAAAATAGGAGTATAGGGTGCTGTTTGTAGGAAGTCAATGACGTCGACTTTGGGGGAAAAAAGTCTTTTGGAATGTCCATATTTGTTATAAGTGAGTGAACAAGCAGATTTGTAGCTCTTACCACTTACTAATGCCCCCTGATTTGAGAACTGGCAAGTCGTTGGGGCACCTTGTGTGTTACGGAGAAAGTGCCAGCTTTATCACATGGACCATGATTAGATATCCCTGGGAAATCCGTGTGTGTACGTGTCTCTGCCAAGCCCTCCCTCTGCTACCTTTTCTTACATGCACAGGCATGTGTCATGTATATTGCTTTGGCAGATGCATTTGGAAGTGGATGTATTCAAAGGAAAAACATAATTTAGTCCAATTTTACACAATACTTATATAAAATATATGCTTTTGGACTGAGGATTTTCAAAGTAACCTGAAATAATGAGTGGCCAGGTTAGCAGTGCTCTGAGGTAGGGTGGTTTTGTCAGAAAGCATTGATTTTCCCCAGCTTTTTAAAAGCCTCTGAAGTTGTTCTTGGTTAAGCATCCAACATGGTAGTGTGGACTATACCACTGCATATTTCAAAAATTTAACTTCAAATTGTACTTATTTAAAGGGATACTCAGAGGTCACTGACCTTTAAAAATAAAACCTGCTGCCTTGAAACAGAATTAACTTTTATAATTGAATGTATATTCTTTAAGATATTTGGGGTTTTTTGCTGTGTATAGTGTTTCTTTCTTGAATTTCACTTAGTAAGCACAATGAACATACTCCATGAAATTAAATAATGAAAACATTTTTGCCTGATTAGATTTCATAGACTTTAGTAGCATAAATTTTGAGCTTTATATCACATTAGAGGAATGACTTGTAGTGTTGTGATGGCTCAAGTTTACGTATTTCTGCTGTAACAAGTACTTGAGATTAGAGACTATATTGTCTTTTTTTAAGCCTCTGTCCACCTAGCTAGAGTCTGGCTTCCAGGTGTGCCCTCCCTACACTACAGTGGGGGTTTTCTGTAAGTATACACAATTCAGTACAAAAATTATGTCTTCATTTATGAAATCCAATTATGACTGTCAGAAGAAATGTGTTTCCGATACCAAAGCAACTAAACTTGAACATACATAGAAGCAAATGTTTGCTACAAATGGTACTGGAGATCTGAGTTATAAATCATAAATGTTTTGAGAAGTAGTAATTACTTTATAGCCTTAATTATTTTAATTCTTGTGGTATTTGAATGTTGTCAGTTCAGTCTCATGGCTCGGTTACTCTGGTAAAAGCAGGAGTAGTGAGTAGAGGTTATAGGAAGTGCAGGTGGTCTCATGCATGCAGCTGACGTGTGTTAGCGATACTGCGCAGTCTTCCCGCTGCTCACTAACACTGACTTTCCTCCATCAATGAAGAATTGTGCTCCACTGGGGAGAAAAACAAGTGTTGGACTGCTGTTTTACCAATGATGCAGGAAACTAACCGGCACTACCATTTGAGAGATGACGATACCATTTTCTACAGAAGTGCTGAGCTTTTATATATTTAATAAAGTACAATTTTCAAAAGGTTGGTCTGTAGGCTTCTTTTTTTATTCCATTTAAGTATTGCATATTTCATGTCCAGGAATAGTGTCCAGGTACCTGGAGGATTAGTTGGTAGCTTCCATGTGAACTAGTTTTCTATTGCTGGTTGAGATAAATGTGCAGTTGGGTTTTGTTCAGCCTGCAAATAGTTCCCTGTTTTGGGAAGGAAGTTCCCAGTAACAGCAGAGCTGCCATCTGGTCTTTACACTTTGATGGGATGAAAGGCTGACTCCAGCCTACCATGGATTTACTCCCCGTTTCTGACTACTTAAGTAGTAGTAACTTCCTTGCCTCCATGCTTATTGGAAAAATACGATTCTTCAACCTGACTGGATACAGCATCTTTTATTTTTGAAGAGAACCAGGGCTTTACCTATGCATTCAGCAGCTTAAAATACTTTTGTCTTATGTACTAGTGCGTGCACAGGAGTGATGTAAAATAAAGACAGACTTCTGTAACAGAAAGAACATCATGTTTCCTAGGATAGGCATGCAGCTGGAGCCAAGGCTGGCTTTCGTTGCACGTAGACAAACAATGTTTCTATAGAAACAACTGAAGCAGTATTTCTTTTGCTTCCTTACCAAAATCTGACACACCACGTACCTGATCTGTTAATCATCTTCCCTTTCTGCTTTGGTCTCCCTTAAAGCATATGTAGTCTTTCATCTGACTTTCATCTGCATGCTGAGGTTAGGAGAGCTGGCTCCCTACGGAGCTGAGGAGCAGGATCCTGCCCTCTGAAGATGCTACTGTCTCTTGCCCTGCTGACTATAAATGGTTACTAGACTCATAACTTGGTGTATGTGTGCTGAGTGTCCCAAGTTAGGATGTACAGAGTTGCTTTGGTACAGCTCCCATTTTAAGCAGACGAAAAATTTCCAATACCAGCAGGAACTGGACACAGGCCCTCGCATTCGAAGTACACGTTGGGGTGTATCCTGCCTATCGGCACAATGACGAACATGGAAGGAACTACATCCTCTGTGCCCACTGCGGTTTTGCCAGTTCATGCAAGACAGAATTTTTCTTGAAGCCGTATATACAGATCACGTCTACTCCCCAAACCTCCAACTTAGGTTGCTGGGTTTTTTATTTATTTAGAATTCAGCAGCAAAAACTAAAAACTCAGCATGAAGACTCTTTAACATTAAAACAATTCCCAAGCAGTCAGTCCTGGGATATCCTGGGACCCAGCTTGTGACTTCTGGAAGTACTATAGTGTGTTCTTATCCTTGCAGGAGAGTCCTTCCAGGGAAACAGAGCTGCTTACAGAAGAACAAGCTCGCTGGAAGGGAGGTGTCATGGACAACATACTCTTTTTCCATACTTTTATTTTGTTCTACAAATACAGTACAAAAATAGAGTTCTTTCTGAACATAATTAAATGTAAGCCATTTTCTCACATTTCAACCTCTCCTCTGTGACAATGTCCAGCAATGACCAGACTGTACTCCCCTCTATTTTTGAAGAGACAGCGTCAGTGTAATTTAGTTATAAAAATACTGCAAAAGACAGATCAGCATTTCTATTACAAAACTGCAGGAAAAGCTTGTGTAGATTTAACATTCCTCTCAACAGTTTTTAAATGCTTAGGTACAGGATAACATTTACAGGAGCTCTATGGTTGCAGTGAATTTCATTTCTGACGACAGGCAGTTTCACACATTTTGCTCCAGAAAATATCCACGTGGTCTTGATAAAACTGAAACAAGTGTGTATATATTCAGATTACTTAAGACGACATATTTAACCTTAAGTTTGAAATGAGGACAGGGCTTCTCCCTTCTAACGCACAAGATTTCTGAAAGTAAAGGAAGACTGTAAGCTGAAAAGCCAAAACCGAGTTTTCACAAAAGGCAGGGATTCTTTAGAAAGTAAATTTTCAGATTCATCCTAAGCTTGATGGCACACTTCTTTACACCTCAGAGGAAGTATTTCCCCTTCTGCGATGATGAGACAGTACGACCAGAACTCTACCTCACCACTGATTTGGATAAAGTATGAATCAAAGAAGGGGTCAGTTAGTCCTTTGGCCAGCTCACCGCAGACTGTCAAACAGCAGCTGCGTGCTTTAGTTCTGAGCAAGCAGGAAAAAATGGAAAGGAAGAAAATGGGAAAAGAAAGCGTTAACAAAAGGAATCCCTCAGAAAACAGAATTATTAGTGCTCAGTGATACAAAAGAGAGCAAAAAACCCCAACAGCACAAAGTGGTCTTCTCAGAAGGTACAACTGCACATCTGCTTCTCCTAAGTCCAAGGCTAAAAGGATGAAGCTAATTACCTGTGACAGCAAAAGAATCTCGATACTGAATTAGGTTGGTCCCTGATAACTCAGAAACACAAGTGCACAAGAAGGCTAAGTCCTTAACTGGCAAAGGCTACTTTTGTTGTGACTATTGTTCTTGCATCTGGAAACGGCAAAGAAACGCTTGTTCTGATCACAGTTTCTCAAAAGGGAACAACTGTGCTGCTTCTCCTTTCTTTTCTCGCTTGCTCCTTCTGGTTGTCATCTCTTCTTTCTTTTTCTCTAACTGGCGATTTTGGGGCCAAAAAATGGCCACATTCCCTACTGCAGTCTCTGAACTTGGACCTCCTTCTTCATCAGAAGAGAATCCCGCTCCTTTCTGCGTCTCAGGTGCTGGCGGCTCAGTCTGGAAAACAGGCATGGAAACTGAAAAGTTGCTCTAGAAATCACCCTTTCTAACAGGGCTTGGCTTCTGTCACAGTGACACTTAATGACAGTACAAAAGTTGGCTGCTCTGCTTTGGGCTTCTCACCCAAAACAGTGTGTTTCTATTCCTGGATGTCAAGCATTCTTTCACACAAGCAAAAGATTTTTGACTGCGGAAGAATAAAAATAAACCTGCTTTAAAAAGATCATGCTTTTCACCTTTCTCAATGGGGAAAAGATTAGGAACTAAACCATCTGACTTCTTAACAAAGAGCAGCCCCCTGTCATCCTGTTAGCTACTCGCTTGGCTTGGAGGAGTAAATCTAGGAAAGGGGTATGCCAAACCAGAAAATAATACCAAAAAAATGATGCTTTGGGAAACACTGATCTCTTGTTAAACAATAATGGATCTTTCATGGACATGACCACATTGAATTTCTGGTGTAGTTTTTTTTACTAGTTGCTAGTCACATGCTAACAACAGGAAAGGAAAAGATTTTTGAGCAACTGCACTCTGGTAGTTCTATACTATACAGCTAGGAACAGGACACATTGGCAATTCTAGAAAAAAGTGTCTTGGCAGAATAGTATCATCCTGAAAAAGAAATCACTAATAGAAATGCAGAATACCTTGACAGAGTAGCGTTGCTTCAGTCTCTCTCTGATAAGAAGTCCTTTTGTCAGCAGCTTCCAATTCCCCAGAGCTCTTTTCTCACGCTTCTGTGTTGGATTGTTATTGAAAAGAGAAAATTTACTATTGTAAGGTTCAATGTATTTACGCCCACAGAAGACGAAGTTTGAAGATTTGAAACTGCCATTAAAAAAATCCAATCCAACTTAAACGTGTCACATTAAAAGATTACAGGCCAGTAAGATTCTTAAGAGTAAAATGTATTGGTGTCCAATTATCTGCTAAATACATGAACTACTGTCACTTTCTAATATGCACCTTGACTGTGTAAATTACACCAGAACCACCTCCAGTACTTTAGCCTCCTATGTGTATTCCTCACTTTTGTTTCCCAGCAGCCATGGAAAACTATTCCAGAGCACGCACTGTTTCAGATCTTGCTACCCCCTGTATTGCGTCCCGCTGCAGTCTGGACAGCAAGCCCAAAACAGGTCATTTGGAGGATGCAACTACCTGCTCACGGTCACAGAGCACCGTGTCTGTTGCTCACAGCACCCACCCTTGTTTGACTGTCCACAGTTTCAATGAAATTTCCTTAATAAACGTAACAATAAGGAAGATGCAAAAACAATTCCCACCTCCTTCTCCTTCTTTTCTATTTCTGCTTGTTCATTCTCCCAGGCAGCAATGAGGACCTCTTTATACTCCTCACAGACAACGTAGCCATCGGTACTAGGAAGGAGAACACAATCCTCTGTCAGCTACTAGAAGAAAAAAGAAAGGGAGGAAATGCCTGCTGACCCAGCCAAACCCAAAGCAGGCTGCTGAATACTGACAGAGCCATCTGTCTGTCTCATAGCATCTAAGTGTGTAACCCATCACCCCTCCTCCCACACAACTGCAGAGCCTTAAAGCGTACGAAGTCACTCCTGTATGCCAGGGCCACTGACTCCACCGCCACTACTAGCACAAGAGGAGGGCGTGTACTCCTTAACACAGGGCATACAGCTTCTGCAGGACATCAAAATCTATCAGCTGCAACAAAGCAGCTTTACATACACTGGGTGCGAGTAACCGCCGTGAAAATCAAATCCAGTGATGGCTTGAGCACAGTCAATGTCCAGCTTCCGTGCCAATCTGTTCAGGTTTGGGAGTCTCAGCTGCACACAGCCAATGGGTAACATGGATGGCAGGAAGAGATAGACATTTCCATACTCGTTCCGAGGAACCTGTTATTGCAAAATTAAAGAGAAATGGTGACGCTCCTGCTCTCTGGAGAGAGGTGAAAACCCTTGCTGCAACTCAGGGACTCTGCCTTCCTTCTGACCTGCTACATGCCACTCTACTATTCAATTAATATTCACATGACAAGGCACAGCCTAGACGTTAGCTGCACAGTTATCTCCTAGCTATGTTCTCCACCCAGGCCTTGTTACTCAGGCTGTAACGAAGAGAATCAGCAAAACAAACATGGGGCAGGCAAATTAGATTAACAGAATTATAACGTTAGCAGCCTACACTCGTGACTTGTTCTCAGGAAAGGCCTCAGTGAAGTTTTGACCATTTCTTCCTGGGTACAGTTACCTCAGAATTCTTAATCCTGAATCCAGATGCTATTGACCGATCTCACCTCTGAAACACGCAACTTCCAGAAAAACAAAGCCCACAGCTCCATACAAACACTCTCTTTAACATCAGCCCTCTGCCTTCTTAGCTACCTTTCCATCCACTGCTATAGGCGGCTGATACTCCTCTGTCTGCCAGCGACCAAACAGTGCCAGGTCCTCTTTGTCCCGGTTTGCAGGCTCTGCAAGGCGCGCCTTCCTCGCCTGGTTGGAAAATCCTTTCACCATCTGTGCAAATACAATGACCAAGCCTGTAAGACCACAGCAATAAGCTGACAGTGACTTCAAGCTTTCCTAGGACATCAAAGGAGAAGGCTCTGTGAGAGAAGAAATGTCTATTTCCTAGCTTCAGTATCCATTGCTTATAAACGATAACCCATGGCACCTGTATGCATCAGGGAGCCAGATCCTGCAGTTCATATGAAATGCGAGGATGCCTTCAAAGACGATGATAAGGGTGCATTTCTGCTAGATACCCTTGGGGTGGGGAGAGAAGATAGCTGAGCTTTGGGCAGTATACAGGAAGTATAGGCACAGTAGGTGGACAGATTCAGAATGCAGCTATGATAAACCACGCAAGCAAGTGAGAAATCTACGTCTGCTGACAGAAGGCAAAAACCAAAACAGAATTGAGCTTGAACTTTAGAGGGCAGACATGTTGCACAGGAGGAAGTCAAACCCTCTTACCTTGTAAGGCACTTCTCCAATCCTCACCACTCGAGCTTGCTTTAGCCAAGTGTCCTTGGAGTGCAGCGTGTGTACGCAGTCTCTAAAAATGCCAGAAGGAAGCACTGTAAGAGTTTTGAAGTCTCCCCGTAAGAGGTTTCCAAACTGTTATTCACGTTAGGGATTGTAAAAAAGATGTATCTAAGTGATACACAAATGCTGTCTGAGCAGCTGAATGCCTCACCCTGTCTATGCATGTGGCCTGAGACTACTGCTGATACCATCACACAAATTAGCTCTTAAATTTGTAACAAAGATCACAGTCGCACATGTGCACCACTCACCTGGAGTAGACAGCCTCTCCCCTGCAGTACCCTAGGACAGCAGCTGACTCGGGATAGATCGCCTGATATTTCAAGAGGTGCCTCTTCAGTGCATAAAGAGGGTGGTTTTTGTACTCTCCAATTGCTGTTGGTAGAGGCTGATCTTGAAGCTTAACTTGAAACTGTAAGAATTATACAAAAGAAGAGAGATTTCACAACTCTCTTGTGCTACCCTTTGTAAGAAAGTAAGAATGATTATAGTATGGATCAACGGAAAAAAACACCAGAAACTTGATCAGATGAGCCAACAGACCAAAACATTCCTATTGCAAACAGGTACTCAGATGTGTACACAGATCTACATATTTTAAAGACTCTCTCCAAGAGGGGTAATGCTAAACTGTACAGAAACCACATTAGTAAGTTTCCAGCATGGGCTGTCCAGTACTTTTGCTATCCAGATTTCTCTGAACAGCGTCCATTTCATATTATTTTAATCTACCATTGGATATTCCTTTTAAAACATGCTCAGTCTGAACCTTTCAAGCTCAAATACAAAATTCCTTCCTCATGGAAAGATTCCCAATGCTTTTTGCCTGAATGAGAATCCACGGACTGGACTCCTGGCACTAAATGTCCTGAATAACCTGAATCGTCATTTACCTCATTTTCCTCCTTCTTGTCTCTTTCCACATAGGGACTTTTATATGGCTGCAGCGTGTCTTCCCACCACTCAGGGTCCACACGACTCTTCCTTGTTGTGGTCATCCACACTGGGTCATATCTTTGCGTCACATCCCTGACACTCCCATCACTGTCAAATCCCACAATGTAGGAAAGCGGCTTTGTGGCATATGTGAAGCACAGCTGGGGCTGGCCAACGTTGCCATGAACACAGTCTACACACACCCACTTGTCCTCACGTTCGAGGAAAACCTCCAGCCACTGGTCTGTGCCCACCACTTTCCTTACCTCCTGCTGTCCATCATCCTCATCACTAGAAATAATTTTGTTTCGCTTTCTCTGTGCATGAGGCAAAGCTGAGTCTGTACTTTTTGCTGGCCTAGGCTGAGCTCCATACGAATTTTTGGATAGCTGTGATTCTGAAGTCTCAGTTTTGGGGCTTTTTATAGCTGTTACCTTTGATTTCTGGGAGCCCAGTGAGCTCCTCTGCCTTTTAGAGACAGTTTCAAAATCCTCATCAGAGAGATCACTCTCCTCCTCTGAAACCTCAAAGTCCGAAACACTGCCCTCATCACTTCCACTCTCTTCTTTGTAACACACTTTGGAGGCCACTCGTCTGCGGCGATCATTCTTGGGCCTGACTGGCACATCTTTTTCCGCTAAACTGTTCTCTGCGTTACTAGATTCCTTCTGTTCCTGGCTACCTGCAGTCAACTTT
The DNA here is from genome assembly GCA_013398815.1 of Ibidorhyncha struthersii. Classification (NCBI taxonomy): domain Eukaryota; kingdom Metazoa; phylum Chordata; class Aves; order Charadriiformes; family Charadriidae; genus Ibidorhyncha; species Ibidorhyncha struthersii. The sequence goes on from VZSZ01005648.1 coordinate 264,609, forward strand.
GACTTGCATGTCCTTTTGGTCTGAGCGGTTTTGCGTTTCTTTGGCTCCTTGTTGTCCTCTTCGCTCTCTGAGGATTTTTCATCCTGTTTGGTTTTTCTGCAGGGGTGTTTTTTTGCCACAGCTTTGGGTGTTGTGGCAGAGCTCTCCTGCCCCTCAGAGGTACCACTGAGAGACTGCCTCTTGGATGAGCTTTTTACCTGCAAAGGAAGAGGTTAGGTCACTTTTACTACCATGGCTAAGAATATGTTAAAAAAAAAAAAAAAAAGACTGAAATGAGCACAAAGTGCATGCAGACCAAAGGTTGGCAGGCACAGTCAATCTGCATGTCTTAGGGACTTGAAAATTTCAGGCGAATGGCTGAGGAGAGGTGTACTCAAGCAGCAAGTGTTTGCTGTCTACGTTTTAAAGAAATTTAAAATCACTGAAGCATAAGAAGTCTTTGCTGAAACACAGAAAATGTGTGGGTTTTTTTAAAGAATAAACCTAAAAATTAAGGGTTTGCATGTTCTGCACTATAAACAGAACATTGTCATCACCCTGGTCCATGCAGTAAGCGATTCACTTCAAGCTGCAACAGCCAGAAAGTTTTTTCAATCCTACTCTCTAAACCAGTGACCTATTCCTTATTTCACACACCCAACAAAATATACCTTTGCTCTTGTCTCCTTGAGAGGAATAGGCCGAAAAGACAGCACGAGGCGACACAGCAGCTGCAATGCTCGCAAAATAATTAAAAATACCTGCAAAAGAAAAAATAAAGCATGTTTAACCTTTTTTTCAAGGTATATAAAAAAAACTCTTGAAACTCTCAGCAATCTGGGTTCTGTCACAAATCATTTTCATTCCTACCTTTTACCCAGTGCTGTACACACTGACACAGAGCGGCAGGTAGCCCAGTTGCTATAGTATTAAAGCACTGCACAGTCTAGTCTGGCTCTTATTTATATTACTACTGTGACAGGGGTACTGCTGTTAACTCACAGAGGAAGAACCAATTCCTAAAGGGGCTAAATGAACCACCCTGCTAAAGCAGACACAGTAATTCACCCAAAGCCCATCTACCCTATCAGTCTCTCGTTCTTGAGGAAAACTGGACAAGATGACTCTAAATCCTGCCTCCCAAAGGTGGCCAAAGCCAAGCACACGACATCACCTGAACCCAGCAGAAACACCAGCCGTTCAGAGAATGTCATCACAGTCACAACTCAGCGGCTAAGAGCTGTGACCTGACAACTGCCTTCCTGCACGGGACTCAACTGAAGCTGCCTAAGCTCAGCTTGCTTTGTCTTCTCCTGCTGTCCCAGGAAGTGACACATCTGCATTTCTACAGCCAGGTTGCAAAGCCACCACAGCAACTGCTTCCTGCTTTGCAGCAGAGAAGCGGCAACAGCCCACTTTATCAGCAACAGGGCAGAGTTGCAAGCCGCACACCTGCAAAGCAGCAGCTCATTTCTGCTCTTTCAAAAGTCCCCTGTCAATTTGATTTCCTGTGTTTTCCCCTCCCTCCATTGTTTCACCAAAATCTCCGTGTGACTTGAAGCAACTGGCTCCACTTCTTCCCTTAATCCAATTCCACCACAAAATTACTGTAGAGTGGAAGTCCTTTTGAAGCCTTGGCCTGGGCTGCTCTAAATCAAAGCTCAATTCCTTTGGCCTTCAATAGTGACTCACAGTAACAAACTACCAACCTTCTAACTCCAAGATCTGTGAAGACTTTCTCTGGCTGCAAGTAAGCTCAAGAATTTCCTCACTCAAATTAGTATTTGAGAAGAAACCTGTATGGTTTTCTTTGACCTACACTGCTAAAGCAATATAAAGAAGCCAAAGCATATTTCAGAATAAGTAGCTCTATACACTATACAAAAATCTATGCACAGTAGAACACACAGCATACAGTGACACCAACCAGAACTAGAAGCTCCAGTTACGCACAGTTCAAATTTAATAATTTAATCACATAAGGACTCCACATAAATATACAACAACAAAAAAAAGCGCCACGGAATCACCTAAATCACTGATTTCTTTTTGCCAAATCCTGCCTTCAAACGCCACTTTGTGTATAACCTGACAGCACTACAGCACATGCAAACTCAGCAACCAACCCTGCACTTCCCGGTCACTTACATGAACCAACTCTTCATCATCTCGAGCAGCATAAATGGCAAAGCGCTTCTCCAAGGTCGACTGAAGGGGCTCTCCTTTCTCAGTGGAAAGCTCATCATTGACAGTGAAGGTTCCAACAAACCTAAAATATGAGTGTCATGGTTTAACCCCAGCCAGCAGCTAGGACCACGCAGCCGCTCGCTGCTTATTGTCTAGTGCTTTTGATTGTATTCTTAAATTTCATAGTTCATCCTTTCCTTCTGTAAAAAGGACAGACTCTCACCCTTGTATGTAAAATCAGAAAAATCACTGAAAACTGCTAATCACATTTACACTCTCCCTGAAGCCTGGCTCTATGGTCTATGTAATAGCATGATTAGAAGAGAGAGCTTTACCATTTTACCAAGTTGGAAAGGTAGAGAAGGTCCACTTGGCCTGCAGGCACTTTTGTGAAGCGGGTGGGGATGATGGATAGACCAATGGCATGAAGATCTGGCTGGCTGCAGATCCTGTTCCTATAGAAACCATTTGCTAATAAACACAAGAGGTGAACCTGAGAGAAAAAAGTTTCTGTAGTGAGTTCACAAGAGATTTCTTTGCTGGAACTACTGTCCATGGTATAGATTAGGAAGGCTTTACTGCTCCTTTTAACAGAGACAGGCAACAACAAAGCCTGCCAGGCATACACAGGGCTGTCTTCAGATCACCATCAGAAGACAGTAAATCCCTGAAGTCTGTCAGTGTCTCCTGCTATACATGACTGTCAGTTTAACCCCAACAAAATGAGCAGATACGCACTCAATGAAGAAATATACACCCTACTCACATCTGCTTTGATTTAGAATTTTACTAATGCAGTCACTGATGTTTCTAACTTACAGTTTAGCAGAAGTCTAATGAATATTTGTCAGGACTACAGCCTTTTTACCTTTTCCCTTCTAGCCACAGCCCCAAATTATTTGATCAAAATTAGTTCCTTCTTCATTACAAATCAGTTCGGACATCTTTATGCTCAATTTTTTCTGTGACAAATACCTTATGTGTGTTCTCACGAACCTCCTTGCTGAAACGTTTCATCATTCTCCGAAGATACATCTCAAACTCGACTTTCCTTTTTTCTCTGCACAAGATTATAAAAGAAATGGATGTTGTGGGTTTTCTATGGACCTGCCATTCTAGATTCCTGAATTGGATCAGTTCACAAAGAGAATCCATCCCAGAGAATCTTCTGTGCACGCTTAACAAAAGTTTAGTTACTGGCTATGTGAACATGCATACAGGCTGCATATGACTAATAAACTGTGAACTCCACACACCTGACTACTGAGAGCTTGGGTATATTCAGGTGGCCTAAATTCCACCTAACTTTATGTGCCCGCAGTCTCCTACCAGACAGCTTTGGACAGCTCCATACTAAACTTATAATTCACTGTCTGAATTTTTTGACTTTTAGATTACTGCTAGCATTCCATTCAGATTCCTGGAAAAATGGTTTTCTCTTCATTGAAGAAGTCTTTTAACTCAGAGGAAACAGATATTCTGCTTGCTTTGTTATGAAGGGCTGGCCTGGGACAGTGCCCACCCTGTTACAGCATAAGATATCACCAAGGCTCCAGCTGCCACACAAAGAAAGCCTCCCTTGGTATAACGCTCCCAGCTGCCAAGAACATTCGTTTGGCCCCCCTGTTCACAGCTCAGGTATGGGCACACAGAAGCTTCCACCTGAGCTGTTCAGATATTACAGTACAACAATGCCATTCACCCACAGCTGTCCATGAAGAGAGCTATTACTGTCCCTAGTTTTGAAATGTAGATATTAAAGCACAATGAAGTTACACGCTTGATCTTCAAGGAAGCTGAAAAGCCTCCATTCCTGCCAACCAATGATTTCTTCCATTGAAGATTTTTGGTAAAATTGTCAGTGTGTAAACTGTTCTCCATCCTATAACCTTGCATCATTCCAACGCAACAGTCTGCACCAAGTGGGTATTTCCACCCAGAACAGAGCAAGTCAGTGACAGTCAAGACTTTGCATATTTTTAACTTCATCCTTTAACGGCCTTCCACTGCATTCCCTGTTCTTACCTCCTCTCTCTTTTCTTCACCTGCTCTGGGGTTTCAATCTCTATCTCGACAGGATTGCTTGGGAGCGCCGCTGCCGGAAGAACAGCAGCTTCTTCTAACTTATCTGTGGCAGGTTCCTGGAGCTCTGGAAAAATAAAATAATACTAAAAGATATGTAAACGTGGAATAGATGCCCCAGGGAGGTCTGGCAATGGGATAAGAACCTACCTATTCCTTCTAAAGTGTACAAACAACCTATCAAGAGAACATCCCCAGTAACTACCAGCTCCTGGATCTTCCATAGCACTGTGTGTGCTCAGTTATTTCAAATAACAGTGGGATGCCAGTCACCTGCTGTTGAGGAATCAGCTCAGCACAGTCTAATGGCGATTGACTGTCACAGGCAAACTCAACAGGAGAAAGGCGAATGAAGCACATGTGATTTGAAGGGTACTTGTAGAGTAGCAAAGAAAAAAACATGACAGCTGTTCACTTTAGAAGGCAAAAATCTGTAGCAGCAAAATAGGAAGATTACGATCAACACGATTCTTACCACAGTTTGTTGTGGCCACCTAATCAAACAGCTCAGTTGGTTTCATCTCCACTCTCCCTACCTAGGAAGTGGCAGTTTCAGATCTTCATCTCATTCTTAGCTGCTCAGTATTAGACAACAGAAACAGCTGAGAAAGTGCTTTGTGCACGGTAGCATAATTTTGCCATAAGCCAACCAAGAGTCACATTCAAGGAGCTACCATCAGGTCAGTAGTTGTCTGGCTTTTTTCTCCTTTGGAACCATTCTAAAAGCATTATAAGATATGAGCTTTTAAAGATACAGGTATGCACATGGAGCATACTTTAGGTATACAGAGTACACACATTTACCTGAATCCAAATGAGAAATGGTTCAAAATTTTTTTTCTTTAAAATGTGTGTAAGAATATTTATTCCTTAAAATGAATAAACATGCAATTGTTACCTTCTACATCCTCCCATTCATCTTCACTTTCATCATCATCATCAGTATTGTCTTCATCCATCTCTTTTTTAACAGGAGATTCTCTCTTCAACTTTTCCTCCTTCTGAGGGGGTTTCAGCGAGTCACTGTTAAAATTACCAAAATGGCTTTAGCATCAGGAAATGTAGGTGCTTGTTTATTTAAGAAAAATAGAGGAAGAACACACTAAAAATAGGGAAATAAATGAAGCGTGACCTCTGCATCATTAACAACAGATTGAGTATTTGACAATTAACCCACAGATACCTTCTCTGTAAAGCAAACTGTCTGCCATAAATAACCATGGGCTCAATGCAGCAGCATTTTTTCCATGCAAACTCAGGTTCTGATTCTGCAAGGATGTTTAGGAAGATGCCTGAACCTACAAAAGGCCCCATCCTTTAGAACAGCTTGTACAAATAAGTCTTTGGAGAAATGGTTCGCTGAATCGTTTGTCCTTACTGAACCTTCAAAGTGTACTGAAATTGGAACTGTTTCTGTTTCACTACACTAATACCCAAGGCTCTGGCTGGCCAGTGAAACGAGACCAGTCAGTTTAATTTCTTTTTATTAATTCATTTGCTACAGCAATCTATATGTGCTGATGTTGTATTCGGATTCCAAAAAACACCAGAGAATGGTATGCTCATCATTTTAACCCCAAATCTCAGGCCAGCATTTCTATTCATGCTGGATTCCATAATGCCTCCCTAGTCCCATGTAAAAACCATAGAAAATAAAATTTTATATTTGAACCAGTGAATTTGAAAAGGCTCACATATTTGCTTCCTACACAGACTATCTTGCTCAGGACTGACTCTGCAATGAATAAGGCGGTACTTCTGTTCAGCTGTGTGACACAAATGTACTATATTGGACTGATAGCCTAAAATAAACTGCTCACATGCACATATAGAGCACTGGGCCCTAAACAAATAACATGAAGAGCTTCCATAGACTTGAATGATAACTAAACTTACCTGCACGTTTCCTCTTTGCTACGATTCCCTTTATTTCTAGTAATTTTTTTATTTTCTTTCATTACTGATTTTGCCCCTTTTTGTTTTGAAGGCTTATTTGCTGAGTTGGAAACTCTAGTATTACAATTTTCTTCCTTCTTCCTAGCTGGAGCTTTTGAGTCATTCTTCTTCATATTGGGCTTTTTCTCTTCAAAATCATCTGCACGGGACAGAAGAACGGAAGATACGTTAAAGGATGAAGTTTCGACTCCATGTCAATCTCAAAAAATACCTCCATGGACTTCATTAGAGCCAGCGACTGAGGAAAGCGAGCACTCACAACGACGAGCACGTCATTCTTTCTGAATAAATAGGTATGAACTGAACAATGGGACCTGTTTAAAGAAAATACTCATAATAGTGCAATGCACAGGAAGTACATAAGGATTCCTATAGTCCTACCAATGGGGTCAGTTGAAAAACAAGCATCGTACTTGGCACTCACAAGAAATCATTATTGTGTGAAGCTGCTCTTTAGACCTTTTTCCAGGGCACCTCCTGGCACACGGACTCGCGCGTCCCGGCCGCCGCGGGGGGAGTCCCCAGCCCCGCCGCAGCTCAGGCGAGACAAACCCTCACCAAACCCTCACCGGGGGGGCTCAGTGCCTGACTTCCAGCCTTTGTCGGTGCTTCCAGACAGCGTGTGGGCCCCGCCGAACTTTTCATACGCCTATTTAAACCCCCGGCTTCTGTGTGCATCGCCCCGCCCGCGGGCACTGTGGAGAACACTCACCCGCGCCTCCAGCCAGAGGTAACGGCCCTTTCCCTCACGGGGCTGCCGCGGTCCGGCGCCGCGCTAAGGGCGGACCGCCACCCGCTGTCCCCCGCCCCCTCCGCCCCGAACCGCCAGAGGCCTGGAGCGGCCGCAAGCCCCGGCGATGGCACAGCGCCCGGCCCGACCGGCCATGGCCTCCCTCCCGCACTCACTATCCTCCTCCGGCTCGTCCCCCGGTGCCCCCAGCCCGCCGGAGCGCCTCTTGCTGGCAGCCGCGGGCCGGGGCGATGCTTTGCGCTTCCTGGCCATGGCGCTCCCCCGCCGCAGACCCCACCGTGCCACCGCCGGCCCCGCCCCGGTCAGAGGGGAAGGGGACGGGCCATAAACTCTCGCGGGAGAACACGGGAGGCGGTTTGAAAGATGGCGGATGAGGTGGACCAGGTGAGCGGCTCTGGGCTTTCTTCAGGGTGGGAGGCAGCCGTGAGGCCTTTCCCGCTGTCCCCGGGCCCGCGCTCCCGCCGCCTCCCGCCTTCCCGCCGCGGGCCTTGGGGAAACCTCCGCGGCCGGAGGGGGCGTAAGATGGAGACAGGCTTTGGGCTGCCCCGCTGGGGCTGGGCGTACCTCCCGTCAGAGCTCCCCCCGGGCTCGGGCAGCCTTCCTGAGGCGCAGCCCCCGGCGGGGAGCGCTCTCTGTACGACACGCAGTCTGGGCACGGCGCGCCTCGGCCCTCGCGCTGCCGGCGGGGTGGTCAGGAACGCGGGCAGGGCTCGCCTCAGGCCCGTTTTCCCCAGGAACCGCAGGAGGAGGAAGGCCACTGAGGGAAACATGCTTGGCTCTGCCTCACTGAGGAGGAAATAGGGTAGTGTGCTGCGGGATAGACACAAAAACGTTCACACGCTTTAGCTGTGGTGCTGAAAGTACACCTTCACCAGAAAAAAAGAGACGCCAGCCTGGTGCGCGTTCAGGTTTCTGGCCTGCTTTGAGGCCTGGCGTGACCGCTGTGGTGTGGAGCGGGGCTTCACGGAGAGCGGTGTGTTGGGGGTAGGAGGGGCAGCGGAGTACCCCTCCAGCTGACTGCGCTGGCAAAAATGGCAGTGTGTGTTTGGTCCTCCTGGCCCGCGCCGTGCCACGGCACAAGTGTGGTGCCCCTCTATAAGTTGCGGGTTTGTGCAGATGAGGCTTTCTGCTGCGGTGTGGACAATGGCTGCTGATAAGGGATATCGTTTATACAATAGTATGTGTAAGGTGTGATTTGCTGCAACCTAAACTGAAGTCTTTTAGCCCATTTTGCTCAGGCTGGTGAGTATCTGTAGAGTTGTAAAAACAGCTGCACTCAGGTTCAACAGGATGTGAAGGAACGATTTGGAATATTTGAATCTCTGTTCTTACCTGTTTGTTTTCTGTGTCTCGCACACTGAGGAATGGAAAAGTTCACAGGCTTCTTCTGTATAAATAACTTTTTAAACTTTATTTTTTTAGCAACAGACAACAAATACTGTAGAGGAGCCACTTGATCTCATCAGGCTCAGTCTAGATGAGCGGATCTATGTCAAAATGAGGAATGACAGAGAGCTTAGAGGCAGACTACATGTAAGTAAAACTTTCAGAGGACTACCATGCTTATTCAGCTAAGCACTGGGCAGCCTTTTATTCATGTACGACAGTCTTATTACATAAGCTTACCTGTAATATTCTACTGATTGTTTAAAAAAATAGTTTATAAACACAAGTAATTGTATTTCATGGTTAAAAGTGCGGAAGTGGCTAAAGATCATCTTAGGAACAAGGGCTGAACCCTTTCTCTTATCAAGTGTAATGTGATTGGTGAAAAAATCTAATTTGTTCAGTACTCTGTCTGCTGTTAAATGCTTCACTAGAGAGTCAGGAGATGTATTTTGTTTTTCTTGTCTCCCAAATGATACCAAGCAATTCATTCCACTGCTTTTGGCTTCTGTTTCTATGGCTTTGAAATAAGCAATAATGCTGCAGGCCTCTTCTTGTGAAGTACCCTGAGATCTATTTAAAACTGAATTAAGAATGAAATTATCATTATCAAACAAGTATCTCTTAAGGCGCGCTCTATGAGGGTATGATGTATTCAGCTGGATTCTTTGCAAATCTCATTTGTCGAAGTGCTTTCTTCTGGGAGTGATACGTCTCTTGACACGACAGATTTTTGCTTTTGGTTAAGTCGGTCATCCTTCCTGAGTACTGTACTGTGTTGGGGAAGAGATCCAGCTGTTCCATGTGTTAACTGGGCCTCAGCTCCTTTGGGAACACAAAGATGAGGAGAGATCCATGAGGCACCAGTGTAGTGGTGTAGTTTGCAACACGTTTTTGTAAGGTGTCTGGAGCATGTACTTCTTTTAAGTTTTTGTAGCGTGTGTGTGTTACAGCTTTCATATCATTTAAGTTGGCCCCAGGCAATCGATTCCAGGAGGCTGGACTGGCAGCAGAGAATGTGTAGCTGGTTTAATGTTAACGAAGTGTGTCTGTCTCTTGAGTTCTTGCATGTGTTCTCACTGAAAGCTTCAGAGCTATTTCCTGGCAGAGCCTTTCAGTGAATGCAAATATCTTCCCTTTTATTTATGCTGCAGAGTACTGATTTGTTGGCATTTATGTTTGCAATTAAAACTATAACTGATACTACTTTGTTTTGACATAATGGCACATTTTGGACAAAATAAGTTATGTCTGAAAGTCTTGCCATAATTCTCATTTTAATGAGCATGTGTTTGAATTTTGGAAGAAATAATAAACTAACTTTGTTCCTACAGGCATATGATCAGCACTTAAATATGATTTTGGGCGATGTGGAAGAAACTGTAACTACAATAGAGATTGACGAAGAAACCTATGAAGAGATTTATAAAGTAAGGGCTTTAGTGTATTTATCCCCATAGTTTATTTTTAAAAAAGTTTTCTATGTTGTATTGTTAAAATAGTTTACTGCTGACTACCTTTTTGAACCAAGATCTAAAAGAAGTTTTTTGCGAATTGTTATGAAAGTACAAAGAATATCCAAAGTCGTGGTGTTAGTTGTATTGATCTCTTCAGCCTGCCAGAAGGTTGTATGTTTGAGCTTATATTTGTTGTAGTTGTTTCTGGTGTTTTGTTATAACTGAATTTGGTGATATGCTTAGCAGATATGTTTTGTAAACTATGCTTTTGTAAATGTAAACTTTTCTTTCCTTCTTCATAGTCTACCAAAAGGAATATTCCGATGCTCTTTGTCAGAGGTGATGGCGTTGTGCTTGTAGCTCCCCCATTGAGGGTTGGTTGAAGCAACAAAGGATTAAACCTTGTTGGAAAGTTTCAGGCTTCTGCACAATGGTTCGTCTTTTGATCATGTGTCTCAAAATTCTGTACATGTTTTTTATAAGATGTTTTTGTCTGTTCTTTTGGGAAGGGGAGGGAAGGGGAACCAGTTTGTCTTGCAGAAAGTACATGTAGTCAATTGAAGCAGTGTAAACCCAACCTGATTTTCTCAGAATTAATGTAACTGCTGTAAATTGGCTGTCTTGTCATATCAGTAAAAGAATCCTTCATTTTTTCAATCTTGACAATAGCACTGTCTTAATTTTTTGTTTTAAATAAATTTGGTTTATCTTTCAGATTTGACTTGTCATGTTTCTATGTTGAAGATATGTTCTTCTATAGAGCTAGTGCTATATTAAATTGTAGTATGTAGCCTCACTTTCTGACAAAATAGTAACTGTTGTGTTTGTTGTGTTAATTTCTGTCCTTACTAATACCTTAGTCTTGCAGATTGATGTTTGGGGCAGGGCGGGGGGGGAGGCGATACTACATGAATCTACCAGTGCTATAATTTATGGCTTTTCTGTGTTCAAATTTTTGATGCACATCCTTATAGCCCGGAAGTAGTATTTATATGCATCCTCCACTTAATATATGTAAAGAAGATGGGCTTCTTCACAATGTTTTCAGATGTTTTTACAGTAGCTTTGTTAACAGAGCTGTGGTTTGCAAGGCCGTAAGTAGAGACTGAGGTTGTTGCCTTGCATGCTGAGTTGCCTGCTGCATGCATTCATTTCCCCCTGTCAGTAGCCTGTTTCAGTTTCTGGATACATTAAATGCTGCTGAACACTTAAGATGCTCATTAGTTATCTGCAGTGAAGGTGCGTTAGAACCCTGAACAAAGGTCTCTTTTAATACACGCTTTCTCAGGCCCAACCTGTTTGCACAAATTTATTCTCCTTAATGTAAGAAAAAGAAGGCACTTATGCTATGAAATGTTTTAATAAGTATGTTTCAAAGGCATACGAGAGATGTAGGTCTACACTGGGAGATTTTCTACAGAGCTTGACTTCTGACTTAATAAAATTAATTTATCCAAGTTCTTAGGCATGCTCTGTAGGGTTAGCAAAAGCAGCCTGCTCTGGCATTCTCCTACAGTTAAAGTATTCGTAGCTTATGGACATAGCTTGTGACAGTGATTAGGAATGCAAGGTCTGCCTTGGGAATCTCCAAGACAGATTCTTCTTAAAGGAATACTGATTTTTTTGGCAGGAAAATATATACACTCAGAAGATAATTGTATACTTCATGCTCTTTGAAATAAGGAAAGCAGGGACTAATACAAAATTTGCTTTGGCTTCTAGGTGGCATTTGTACTCAGTTGTTCTCATGCAATGTCCTCTAGCATGAGGACAATAGGAGTGATAGCTGAAGGTGAAATAGGGAAGCTATTGCTGAGAATTAGTGTGTTAGTAGCAATTATAATCTTAATTTTTTAATCACGTGGAGACTTGCTACAATATTCCTTGCACTTCGTTCTAGAAAAGACAAATCGTTCCACTTGTATGCACACACGAGATTTTCTTATCTTAAACCTGTGCACGATGCTGTTCTCATAGATAGGTCCCTTGTATGCAAATGAAAAAAGAAAGCATCTGTATAGCTTACTACTATAACATTATTTGAATGAAGAACAGGTATGCAGTGGCTTTGTAGCAGACTTTCCTCACTATACCATCCTTGCTTGAAGTTGGTCTGGGCTAGGATGAAAACAATTTTCTGTGATTCCTATCTCATCTATTCCTAGCGTACTGTCTCTGAGAGTTAGCTCAGCAAGCATCAACTCCTGTTCCATGCGTACACAACCCTTGATGTTGGAAGAAAGCTAGTGATACTACAACTGTTCCTCTTCAGGAAGGGGTACAAGGATGACTTCACTGAGAGATCCTTTTTAGGCTCTTATCTTATATCCTACCAATCGGAGGCCAGAATAAATGTTTAGAGGGAGAGAGTAAGAATAGGTGAACACAGTGATGGTCCTCCAGTTTGCTGAGATCTGCACATCTGGGAAAGGAGAGAGTGTGTTTTGCAGAGTCTGAGGGATTTCTCTTGCTTTAATTAGTCTGCACCCTTTTAGGAGCCTGGTAAGCCCCTGGCTATGTATTGTTATAGTGTGTCACAGGCTAAGCGTGTGTTCTCTGAAGAAATACTTCTGGTTTTGGCTTTGTCTGGTTTGGGCTTGGTTTTGAACTTGCTGCCTGTCACTTTTCATGTGATGCTCCTTAATTCTGTATGACAGACAATGTTGGCTTGGTGCTATTCAGAGACAGCAGACTATACATTTACCTCTCCGTCTTTTCTACTCCTAATTGTCCTTCAGTTTTCTCTTTTCCAGGTTGCAAAGAGATGTTCTGTTTAATCATTTTTGGTGAACACTGCTCCATTCCTTTTGTACTATATGATTTTTGTATCGGAGGACTGACACAAGGTACACAAGGTGTTAGTACATCACAACTTCTGCCTTGATAAATTTTAGAATGAATAAGTAAATAACACTTAGGTTCTCTGAGAACGATGAGAGATGTGAGGTCTACATTTCCTTTACTTGAGCCATATTTGACAGCATAACACATTTATCTATATGTCCAGTAATTCCATATTACAGAGTATCAGCACAGTTGAAAGGGGTCAGCTCACCTGACATAGCTCACCTGAATGCCTGTAGAACTCTTTCAAAAATTATCTCATTTGTCACCTTCTGTTTCTTTTGAAGCAGTTTTAAGTGAGAGATTATGCATGGTGGTTGCTAGCTCAATTATTGTCTAATTGACTTCTTGGGTGCTTACTGTGGGATTATAAAGATCTCTTGTTTATGTTGCTGAAATGTCCAGTAGCATCTCTTACTGACCCTCCAATTTGAAGTGGGCTCTCCAGAGTGGGAGCCAGTCTAAGCTCCTCCATGATGAATGTGGATTAAAAAAAAATACATTTAAAAAGCTTTTCTGCAGTCTTGTCTCTTTCTTACTGTTCTTCCTATTCTTTGATCATCTGTTGCCTGTACTAACCCTTTGTTAAGATTCCCGCTCCTGATGTGTTTGAAAAAGAATTTATCGTTCATTTTCCTCAAATAATTTCTCAAGACTTCTCAAATGCCTTTTCATATTGTCTTATGTTTTTAGCCTGCCAGAGTTTTTAATATTACTCAGCTTCTTGAAGCTTGTCTTTTAATTTCTAGTAGCTTTCTACAGATAGTAGTGGCCTTTCTAGTAGCCCTGTGGTAGTTTTTAGCCTTTGGACTACATCTTTTTGATAGGTGGCAGAGTAATTTATTGTCTTTAAAGAATTTCTTGTTCTGCCTGCAAACATTTGACTCTTTAGCAGATCTTTTTAAAAAGATTTTTATTATGCGATTCCCTTTTTCAGAAGTGCTGGTATGGGTGGACCTCTGGTGTCTTACTGCTTTTGTGAGAGTGTCAGCTGCCTGAGAAATTTCCGTGTGGACTCATTGTAAAATTGATTTTTGAATCTAACTCATGGAGGACACTAGATGGTGCTGCATTTCCTCAAATTCAAGCTTGGTTGGCTTTGCCTGACTGATGTTTGTAGCCTGTGTCAACAGGCCCTGTAGTTGTACAATTAGTCATTTGTTTTTAATTAGGATGGCACTTGCTGACAGTTTTAAATTAACTCTGCTGCTCACCCATAAGTAAAGATCAAAATATGTTTTGATGTTTATGTAGGCACAGACCAAGCCCCCAAAAGAGTTAAAGTAAAACAGTATGTGTGCCTTGCATTGTCAGATTTTAAAATGCATGAACTCCAGACTAGCAGCTTTGCTAGTAGCGTTAGCCAAAGAATTATGCCATATAGAATAAATTGTGGTTAACCACTTTGTTGCTAAGCGCAGCTTGGAGAAGAACAGCACGTTGTTGTGTGTGGTATGCAAGGCTGCTTCTGCACCCACTGATTCCAGTGTTAGTTGTATGGCTGTCCAGTAACTTCACTGGAGAACTTCATTGCAGTTAATGCTCAGCAGGGGGAACAGCCTGCACTTATGAATGTACGCACACTAAACTCACAAAGTGACAAATACTTCAGTTGATTTCATCATGAACACTGCTGGCTTTTTGAACCCACAGAAATAGATTTTGATCCAGTCTGTGTATTTGAACAAGATAGAATTTTGTTCTAGGTCCTGTGTTGGCTTTGGGGGATTTTTTTTTTTTTAAAGTTGAACAGAGCTTGTGTGTTTCATTCCTATTCCCCAGCACAGGAGAAGCCCAGGATTGGGATAATAGGTTGTAGTATGACTTAAGCAGTGTAAGCAATGGCATACTGCTGCTGAGACTCAGGGTTGGAAAAGCAGAACGGTATTGATCACGTTGGGAGTTCTGCAACAACACTATCTCCTCTTGGTGCTTTCCTTCACGTTCTGTAGCTATTGGAAATCTATAATTTGAAATACTTAAGAGAAGGAGGCTTGTAAGCCCTTAGAATTCTTATTATACCTATGGGACTTGGAAGGGAGCTGATTCAGTGCAAGATGACAAACCTTGTGCATTGTTTTTTGCACTGACGATGACATGTACAGAAAATCCCATAAGGCGTATTAAGGTTTAAGACATTCATGCCAAGATCATTGATGGGCTGAATACATCGTTACTGAGGGTGTAGGACTCCCATGTTTCTAAACAGGAAGCTGCTTTCATATACTAAACAAAAAGAATGGAAAAGAAAAATAGAAAGTTCTACAGAAAATTGAAGCACAGTGTCCAAGCCAGCCTTTTTTGGGGGGAAAGAATGGGTGGAAGGAAGAGAATAGATGATGTGGGTTGGAGCGGAAAGCAAGAACCACTGACGGAAAAAGATGTAGTCAGAAACCCTGTTTATGAGTGAATTTTTTCATTGTTACCCAAATTAGTTTGAATGGAAGAGAGGCCCACTCCCAAATTTTGGAAACTTAGGCCAAAAAGCCTATTTAGTTTTACAATGGCATTTGATCAGTTTATGATGTGATTGCCTGCAACAGCAAGGGACTAGGCGTGCTGACTGTCTGTGTGGGTGGACAAACGATTGCGGAAAACACTGCATAAGCCTTTGGAAGAGTTGGGTAATGACTGAGCATGAAGGGGGGGGGGGGAGCAATGTTTTCCTCTGTATGGTACATGGGAAACACCGGGATTTACTTAGTTGAGGTGCATATGGAAATCTACGGAAGAGATCAGAATATTCCAATGTAAGCACGTTTTGTGAATTAGAAGGTTCTTATTTGATCCAGAGTATGTGCAGTATTTTTTAGTCTTACACATTTTTGTATTCTGAAAGTAAGTAATAGCATAAACCTTAAATGGAAAAGATAAATTTTCTTATTTGTGAAGACAATAAAGTATTCATGTGGCAACACAAAATAGTTCTTGAAAACTGATATAGTTCCAGAAATTTCAGTAAGCCTAACCTGTGTTTTATGATCTAAATATAAAATATCTTCAATACCTCAGATAATTCATGCATTTCCAGTTTCTCTTTGGTTTTAATGATGAAAATTGCTCTAGGTTTTTAGAACCTTTTTTTTTAATTATTTGTCTATTTATGCATCTGTGCTGGCCAAACATGATGCTCTTTGATCACAGTCTGTTGGTTCATGTCAGCCAAAGCCCATGTCAGTACATAGTTGCTCTCTTCAGCAGATGTTCCAGTGTTTTGCCCAGCCTGTTTCCAGATGATTTGAGCAAGGAACTTTCATCGGTTTTAAACTGTTTGACAAGTAGAAGCCTCAATTCCATAAACTGTATTGCAACAGTGGGTCAGTTTTAGCTTCTAAAGGAGACCTTAGTGCTGCAGCCTTAATCCTGTTCCTTTCTCACAGCATTCAGCTGCTGCACAGAAAGTTTATCATCTTTGCTGGTAAGGAGGCTGCAAAAGCGTTTGCTAGCAATGGCACAGTTTATTAAATGATTCATAGTCTGATCACTGCCTAATAGGAGTCACAGTTCTGGCATGCTACAGTAAATTTTCATTTGCTCTTCTCGAATCTGCTAAACCGGTGGGCAGTAAAACATCTAGTTCTATGTAAATCATTGCATCAAATGTGTATGTCACTGGAGCCTGTCATTTAACACTAATCAGTGTGAAGTGCTGTGTAAAATTTTGACCGAGGAAGTCACATAATCCCTTCCCCAATCTGTTCTGTGGAAATCACGAAGAACTTTCAAGAAACCAACTTCTTCCTTTATAAAAGAAGGAAGTATGCTGCTCTGGTTTTAAAGTTAATATATGTTGAATATTAAGTGCAAAGCTTATGGTTGTCATAATTGAATGCATTACTGAATTTCTCCAGAGCCTTCAAATTTCAGTGGCAGGGAAAAAAAATGAAACAAGTAAATGGTGCTCCAGATCTTGATTTCTTTAAATAACCTCTGCAACAGATCACTGTATCTTTGTCACTCATCCTTAACATGTAATTGTTCTGATTAAGTTGGCTTTTTATGCTGTAAAGGTGACACAGGCTAGTTAGAACTAATTACCTTTTTTTGCAGCGGGTGACTGTTCCTAGTTCATTGTGTGCTGTGGGTGGTGGGGTAAAGCAGTGTGTTGTAATTTGTTCTGTAGCACCTATATTTAGTACTTTTTAGTCAAACAGTTGCCTCCCCCGACTGCCCAGATGTTGCATTCCAGTGGTTAGCAGAAGTCTGAGGAAGAAATGAGATATCAACAGATAACATCTGAGAGCTAATTTGATTTGTTCTACATTTGTAATGCATTCCTCCAAGCTAAATTCTTGTTGACTGAGGTGCTGCTTATGAAAGGCAAGAGATCCAAAGCCCTGCTGCAACCCAGGAGAATATACTATGGTCAAATTTAACACAATTCTTAACAATTTTTTATACCAAACATTCCGATCATTATTGCTGCCTGTTGGTGTAATTCAAATATTCAGAGTTGTTTCTGTATTTCTGTAGTCCTATCCGTAAAGCACAGGCTCTAATCTCAGTACCAGCTAATGGAGATTTTCCTCATGATTAAATGTTAAGCCTTTAGAACTTATTTGTCCTGCATTTATTCCCTGAAAACCAACCTAAAACCAGGAGTGGTATACTCATGCATCTTCCAGATCCACAACATCCTGTGGGTAACACGAGATCCCTGTTTGCTGTACTCAGTACTAAAGCCAGCTGTCATAGCTATTTTTTCTTTCTTGAGGCAATGTGATGCCTATACAATGATTTATTTCCTCCTCCATGCAGTCTCATGAATTAAGGAGAAATATTTTACATGTGGCGTTTCAGGTGCTGAATATGAGGTTTACTGTATAATTTCCATTACTTCTGTTTTTCTCTGGATTTTGTTTTAGTACTGTTGTCCCATGGGCAAGTTACAAGGTTACAGTCTTGTGAAGGGCTCTGACATCTCTGGGATGAAACTTCCTGGACAGGCGTTTCTCCATCCTGCTCTGATCTTTCTGGTACCAGTCTTGATACACAGCTCTGAAAAGAAGGTGAGCGCTGTTCTTTGGCACAGCTGCACAAAAAAGACAAGTCAGTCTCACAGAGAAGTAATACTTTCATCACACTTAGAACTGACATCTGCTGGTTCTTGATCCAGTGTCTCTTCTAGTCTCTGGACTCTTTCAGTACTGTTCTCTCTTAAAATCTTGATTTCTTTTTTGAAAAGGATGCAAGCAATATGTCTGATTCAATACAAGTGACTCATTTGATCACAAAAAAGTAAATGTTAAGGACTTAAACAAAAACACTGACCAAATCTCCCTTGCATTTTCCTTCTTTTGTAGCCTATAGCTAGTTAAATTGTCAGCTTCAAGAATATACTCTAGTATGTTTTTTATTGTGACTGATAGTTTTTTCATTTCTGTTCTCCTCTGACTAGTAGTTAGGTTATCTTAAAAGGAAAAAGTAATCTTAAGCATCAGTGAAACATCTACGTGTTGTTGAAGCTTCTGTAGAGACTGCATTGATCTCACAGAAGATGTGAATAAAGTTATTAGTGGACATCTGCCACATCAAGCAAATCTCTGAAACTCTTTTTAAACTGCAGTCACAAACTGCAGTTGCAGTTTTGAGCTGATGGTAATCTCAATGTGCTAGTAGGAGAAATGTCAGGTACATGACTTCCTTTTCAAAAATACCTATTTTCATCAGCTGTTTCATAAAGAAGTGCAGCTATGTAAGGAAGGATTTAACTTTTGGCCTGTTCTAAGCATGCAGGTACATCTCTGAAGCATTTGTTTTCTGTTCAAGGTGTTTCTACCATAGGAAGTTCTCTCCTTGTGCTGAAGTGTGTTAGAATGTGAGTTGCAGAGCATCCTTTGAACTAATTGTCCACCCGCTTGTTTTCTTGTTTAATGTCAGCCTTGCCTGTGGCATTAGCAGTTGCATTGTGCTGATGTTAGTCATTAATCCCTAGGAATTTTATTTCTGATGAGCGTTAAATGATGGCTGAATATGTAAAGCTATGGAGTTCTGTGTGCAAAAAGTACACCAAAATGCGTGAAAACTTTTTTGAGTGTGGCTCCAAAATTTTCAGTGTCCAGAGATGTAACATATAATGTGGTCTTTGTAGTATTTTCTTATAGCTGGAGATGAAGCCCGTTCTTCCTGCATTGCTGTGCTCAGGGATATTCTAGTTCTGGAGGAAACCTGATATTCTGTTTCCACTTTTGAAACCTGCTGTTACAGCACTGCTTGAGTTCTCGTCTCCTGCATGCCTAGCTGATAGGTGTGACTCTGTGTGATGGATGATGGAGAACTTCCAGGAAACTTTAAGTTTTTTCAGTGTTGTTGGTAAAAGTGCTTGCAGGGCCTAAGTAGGAATTGTTTGCAGTGTCTGAGCAGCTTGGGGAACTGACGCAGGTAGAAGATCCATAGCTTTAACCTGAATCAATTCTCTGGTCACTTCAGGGAATAGGAGCTGCATAAGCCAGCACTGCAACTGGGGAAAAATGTTCATTAAGTTACTTCTTAAAGTAACATCAAGCTTCCCTTAGTGAAGAGTGGAGGTTTCAGAGTCCCCTCTTTCCCTTGTTAGTACTGATATGAAGCAGGAATATATACAAGGGGGTTCAGAAGAGCTGAACATGGTGGGAATTGTGGTCTCAAAAAAGAATGCCCAGCAGTATGTGGAAGGTATCCCTATTCGTCATGCTTAGCCTATTAAAGGTTTAGACATTTTAAAAAACAAACAGACAAAAAAACCCTCGGCTAAACATGTGACATTTAAAAGACTATGCTCAGTTTAAATTTGAGATGAATGTTCAATGAGTTGTTTGGGTTTTTTCTTATTTCATCAGGAGATAATCGCCCACGTCTTATACAGCAGAACTGTGAGATTCCTATACAGAGAGGTTGTAAACAGAGCATGAAAATATATGATGTAAGCAGCCAATTTGCCTTGGGCAGTTTTTTCTCTTCCACAGGGCCCCATTGCATAACTGTTCCCTTCAGTCTGGCTCTGGCATTTATGGGCTGGATGGTTATGTGAGAAACTAATCAGAACGTTTTCTACTTCTAAGGACTAGGAATTTCTGGAGAAATATGGAAGTTCTGCATGTAGAAATAGCATCCAGAGAAACAAGGGTTAATTTCCATAGGATTTCTTCCCAGACTTTTCTTTGTAAGTTAAGTATGAACTTAGTATTTTGTGTCCTTTGAGCAGTAAACTTGGGACAGAAGGCTTTGTTTTCTATCTTTTTTTTTTTTTTTCCTGCTGTTCTAGGCAATTGTGTAGGGTGACTGCTAATCCTTGGTGTGTGTCTAAGAGCAGCAGAAGCAATTACTGCAGGTCATGCTGACCTCAGGCTAGGTTCCTTTTGTTTTTAGGTTGCTTATTAGTTACCCTTCTAATGCAACATCTTTTGTTTCAGACCGAAAGCCATTGCAGGAATGCAATAGCAAGGGAAGGAAGAATGCTTCATTCATAAATCTGAGAGCATTTACAAAGGAGGCTATAAATTATTATCTAATTTCTTTCATCTGAAGAAAAGAAAGCAGGATATTGCAATTAAACATTTTGTTCAAGGTTGCTTGCTGAGACCCTGGCGGAGCTGCAAAGAGGGTACGTTGCTGTCCTCTGTAAAGGGTCTCTTAAATCCTAGTCCCTTGTAATGCAGGCTGCACCATGAGTGCATGGATCATTGTTTCCGCTATTACACTGGTAACATGGAGGAAGCTGGTACTTCCAATTCCGAAGCTGTTGGAGGAGGAATTAAACTGAACCTAGAGGAGTAAAATTTAATTTCCTTCAATACATAATGCAAATAAAAGTGAGTAATGTTAGTAGAAAATAACTTTCAGTTTTAAGATTTCTGTGTGGGTTTAATATTAAAAAATGAAAAAATATTTTTAAGTGTCAGTCTTTTAAAAAAAAAAATCTCTCCTGAATAACTCAATTTCTTTCTCTACAGAGAGCTGACAATGGTTGATTATACTGCTGTAAAGTTCAATTCAACAAAAGGTAACTCAAAAGACAGACTAGAATGCTAGGCTAAGAACCGAGAGGTGATCCTCAGATTTGGCCTAAGATTTGGGAATGAGAAATTACAATTATTCTAATCCTTCTTTACTCTGTTGCCACAGCTAAATAACTTGGGTGTCATCAGCACAACTGATACTTGTATAAGGGCTCTTGTACTGGTGGCTCTGGATCTACACTAAGCAGTAAACTGACTTGATCAAAACTCTTGGCGTGCAAACTTTTTGTATCTCTGCATTTCAATCTGTTCTTAGCTATTTCACAGGTCTCTTGAAAACTTGTCTATATCATTTTTTTAATATTAAGGTACCATATCTGTATTAACTATAATAATAACTTTCCACTGGCAATCTGGTAGAGTAGATTATTCCGCGAGGTCTCTTCATTAGTGTTAAACTGTGAAGTCCTAGACAGGTATTACAGAGATACAGCTGCAACTGAATTTATTCAAGCTTCATTTTTCTAACACTCCTTGTTGTTTAACACTGGGTTATATGATATAAATTATCTACTGTAGAAACTCCCTTGTTTATATGAAACTTTGCATGACCTTATTCCTTGCTGTCTTTTCAGACATCTTGACAATCAGGCATATACTCAGTTTCTGGTTTTGGTTGTGTATCATTGGATTTTGGTGAGTTATGAGGGAAACACACTTGATTTGTATTTTTTTAGTTACTGGTGAATATTAACATAGGACATAAATTACATGAGAACATCGTTCATCAAGAATCAGAAAACTGATGGGTGAATATGTACACTGTCAATTACTAACATCTG
This sequence comes from Ibidorhyncha struthersii, assembly GCA_013398815.1. Lineage (NCBI taxonomy): Eukaryota > Metazoa > Chordata > Aves > Charadriiformes > Charadriidae > Ibidorhyncha > Ibidorhyncha struthersii. The sequence goes on from VZSZ01005648.1 coordinate 286,030, forward strand.
AAGAAGCAGTAACCCTGTGGGAACCTTGCTGGTTGTGTAAGTTACACCTAAGTCTCATCCTCTTGAAATCCAAACTAAGTCCCCTGCTCCCCAAGTACTTAAAGATACAGCAAGCTGGGAGCCTCCTCGATTGTGGTGTGACAGTACAGCCCACGGAAGGTACAGGCCCTAGCATGTGATATGCATTAGACTGGAGCAAGATGGAGCACTGCATGTTGAGATCCTATAGTCTCTGTGGGCTGTACCTTGGGGTGCTGAAGATGAAAGCTTCAACAGTGTGAAGCTCTGCGTGGGCTGTGTTTAGCCCACAGGCTATGTTCACCATCCCTCATCTTCACTGGAATGTAGAACTTTCCAGCCTAATACAGATTGTGTTTGTTTTTTTAACTGTTTAACAAAATAGAACTTATAAGTATTTGACCCTAAGTGGGAGTCACTTAAAATGCATTAGTTGAGGCCAAAGGAATTTCCATTTCACCCATGTCTCACACTAACCCTCATTCTAACTCTTCTATGCTGAGAAACCGCCAACTCAACTGTGGATGAACTGTCTTTACTGGCATGATGTTGCCCGGATTGATGCCAGGCATTCTCACTTTAGACTTGGGCTTTTCCACAGTAACCCTGTGTGTCCCTTGGGTACACTTTTACAGAAGTGTGAACTCCCCTCTTAGCTCTGTGCCTTCTTTGAATCTTGAGGCTGAACTGATAAACCACAACAGCCCAGCTTATCCTCTGTGGCTTCACCAAGGGGGACTGAAAAGTAAAACTCATTCAGAGTTTATTTTAGAAAAATGAGGCAAGCAGTTGAGAAGAGCCTTGCAGCTAGACAAGATAACCCCTCGAAAATAAACCAGAATTCACTGGTTATCTGGATTAGAGAGTGCAATGTCAAATAATTTTCAATAAGGGTTCAGACCATGAAGTTTGTCTCTGGTATACTCCGGCTTCTTCAGCATACTGACAGTGCCTTCATCCTTCTCTCTTGCTCTCTGTAAAGACTCTCTCCATATTTGTTAAGAAGTCCCTTTGAAGCTGGATGGAAGTTCGCTTTTAAAAGTCAGTGTTTGATACTCAAAATTTCTACTGGTTTTGGCAAAATATCCTGTCTCAGATGTAATGTTCCATTCAAATATGTAGGAGACAATGTACAGTGTGGGTTCACATGAATGTAAGTGTCTGCCCATCTCCTTATCATACAGACCAAGGAAATACAAGGAGGCTTTGTCTTTTCCTTGTACTTACAGAAGGCGTCTACAAAGGTGATGAGGCATAAAGAGCGATTGTAATACAAAATATCCTTAATATGGGGTTATGTGAATGACCAGATGCAATGGAGGAAGGAAAACTGTATGTGTGCAGCAGTTCTATCTTGGCTAGCCTTGTGGCCTTAATGATTTGATGATTGGGGCAGGGGGAGTATTTTTCCGGGTTTTCTCCTGGAACTTCTCTGATCAATAGACTTTCCAATAGTTACACGATGGAATGACAAAAATGGTCCTGTTTCCTAAGAAATGTCTCTGGTGGCAAAGTTTTTAAAGGTCTGGGAGTTTCCCTATTGTATTTAATGGGGCCTTTGGCTCATAAACACATTAAACAAAGAAACAATAGATCCCTAGGGGAATTTTAAAAGCTGAAGTGTAGGAACTTTAATAATATTATGAGGACCTAATATGTCTGATGTGGGAACTTAAATCTGAGGCAAGAATTATGAAAAGAATGTTCGAAGTGAAGATTTAATTACATGATTTATTGTTAATCGTTTATTATTATGTATACAGTGCCAGGGGCACTCCTGGTGCTTTACAGATGATTACAGAATAGCTATTCCAAGATCAAAGATCTTGATCATGCAATCTTTATTCGTGTAAATATTCCCCATGGTGCCTGATCTTGTTCCATGTTGAAACTGAATAATCCCCCCCCCAACACAGCCCATCACAGACAATTAAAAGAACTTCAGCAAGAGAACACTGATTAATTATCCTCCCCAGAACACTGAATATTTTGGTGCCATATATTGTATGGATAAAAGATATCTATTGTGTTTTAGCAAACCTCACATTTTTCTGCAGCTTTAATTCTTAATTACAGTGTCAGCAAACATTAAGATTATTTCCATGATAGAAGCAGCTTATTTCTGGAAGAAAAACATCCACTGGCTTGTCCCCATATGTTTCAGACCCTGTTGATTTAATGGAGCCAATTTACTTGTATGTAATTGTCCCCTCAGTGACCAGTATAGAAAGTTTCACCTTCAAAGACAGATGCTGAACGTGAAATACTCCTGCAAGCTATGCAGATGCAGAAATCCCTCTTTGCAGAAGGTTCTGCTTTTCTTTGTTTCATCCTGTGACACTTTGCACTCCACTGGAAATGCCACTTAGATGGTTTTCTTATTCTTCAGCTGAAATGGCTGTTGTTTATCCACTGGGTTGCTGTAGGCAGCCACAGAAGTGAACACAGCTTGCGCAGCCATCTTTTGGCTTATGTCTTTGAGACATAACAGCTCTGGTGGGGAGAGATTGAGGCAATTGTGCGCAGAAAGCAAAGGAGGTTTTTTTTGCTCCATCTGTTACAGGATTTTAATATAGCTTTTTGCAGCATGCTGTGCCATTGCTCTAAAAGCAGTGGCATGTAGCACAGAGAAATGTATTTGGGCTAGTGATGTGTGATGATCTACATGCCTAAGATTCCAGTGTAGTGATCAGGATTCAGATTCCTATCTGAATATCGTGGGTCTAGACAGTGGGTAGGGAGTATCACTAGAGGAGGCAGTTTGGAGGATACCCAACATTGCCTGCTCTTGAAAACACTTTTTTTTTTTTTTTTTCTTTCAAGGTTGTGTTTAATCATTATGACACCTTAGACTGTTTAAATCTTATAATTACCGAGAATGTTAACAAAGTCTAGTACTCAGTGCAGGAATGAGCATTGCTCTGGGCAGGAGCTGGATGACACTGACCAATTTTGTGTTTACAGCTAATAATAAGGAAGCACTTTTCTGTGCAGCTCCTAATTACATTTAGAAACTTACTGCCACAAGGTGGTGTTGGAGGTCAGAAGCCTCTGTAGGTTAAAAATGGGACTAGGGTAATTTATGGAGGGTAGGTCCCTTTGTGACTGTTTAACACGCTAGTTCTGGCGTGATCTCTCAGTCCTAACCTGTTGATTGCTGGAGACTAGAAGGATGTCCCTGGGGAAGAAATGCTGTATATACACACCCTGTTTCTTATACTCTTTACCTTACTGTTGAAAACAATGCACTGGGCTAAAGGGAGCTGTCAGCTGACTCAGTGTGATTGTTCTTACATTCTCACATGTTCCAGGTTCTTGGAAACTTTGGATTTCAGACCCTAATAGTGTGGCTCACAGCATTATTAATCCTCCTTGTACTGTGTTCATAGCCACGCAACCCTTCCTAAACTCCCTAACTGCTGTCTCAGTGTGCCTAGGGTTGAATTCTCCAGAAGGGCTGGTCTGTAGTTGCTACCAGTTCTACACGTAAAGTTCTGACTCCTCTGAACACAAACCTTCAGATGGACTGAAGAGTCACTGCAGCCATGGATCCCTTGGAGATTGCTCAGATTCAGCAGCAAATGAATGCTGATGACCTAACCGTCACGGCTCCCTTCTAGTGCTCTCCTAAATGCTTTGGGAATAAGCAGTTATGACATGCAAGGTTGAAATATGGCTATGAAGTGATTTACTTAAGGTGCAAGTGAAGGAATTGTGAACTAGAATTAGGATTATCTAGACAAAGAATGTCAAGTTTCTGGCCAAGTAATATAACAGCACTTTTGGAGGGCTTCTAAACCATGTAATATTACATTAAGGGTCAGCTTTACAGCCACAGGCAGGTTTGGCTGTCATCAGCAGAAGGCATATCCCTGCTTTCCCCTCTGTCTTATCCCCTTTCTTTTTTTGAGCTGTCATAGGCCCCAGTCTAACATATTAGCAAAGACTGCAGCTAATTTTAGCTGACGTGAATAAAACAAGCTATATTGCATGGTAACTGAATAGGACTACATATACCATCCAGTCCTCCTTGTGAGACCAGTGAACTCTGGCATAAAGATGGTGTAAACAGATGGGAATGATAACTGCTCCAGCTCCCGCAGCTACATCCACCTCTGATCGTAAGCCAGAGACCTTATGGGGCAAAGTCATTTGGGAGTGGGGTAGACTCATCCCATAGGTTGGATGCAGTCTGTAGGCTGTCACTTTCTCTGATCTAGACAGCCGTGGTAGTCAGGTCTAGTCAGAAGGCCCCTAAACATGCTAATTTTTGTTAATTATTCTTGTGCACATTCTGGTAGTTCTTAAAAGCCCAAACTGAGATTGGGATTCCATTATGTTAGGCGCTGTGCTAACACACACATCTTGTTTCCATTTTCAATCTGTCTTGAGTTCAGCAAGGAACATCAAAACAAAAATGGAAACGAAAGGTAAGAGACTACTGATATGAATTGTCATAGCTCCACTGAAAACAGTGGACATTGTCAGGTTCAACTGCTTCCCAAAGGTATGTTTTCCTGGAGACTGAAAACATTCTCTTCACTTCACTTTCTGAAACAACTTTAGACATGTTTTTTTACCTATAATGCCTTATGTCGGTATAAAGCCTCACAATAAAGCCTGAAACTAGGCAAGTGATCCTGACACGATTGCAACTGTTCTTCAACAGAGAGTAGAAGGAGAATTGAAATTCCCTTGATCCAGAGCTGTATGTTTTCTAAGTTTACTGTAAATGGATGCTTCAGAAACAAGTGACCTCGTGAAGACCTCAGGATTCAAAGAATAACTCAGAACTGTCCATACAGGTTAGTGTGACCCACAAAATATCCATTACTCATTCCTCTCTAACTCTGAAACAGCAATGCCTTTGTTTCTCTCTCTCTCTTTCTCTTTTTCTCTAACTTGAAGGCAATAACAGGACCTGTGGCTTTGCTCTGTGCATGTCACTGCCTGCCAAGAACAGCAGGCAAATGAGTAATACTATTCCTCCCCTGAAATTCTTTCCTTGAAGTGAAATTAATGAAAATCTTTACCATGAAAGAGAAGAATCCAGTTTTGTGTAGAGGCAAAGGAAGGATTTAGGCTTAGATTGGTTCACCCCATTTTTAGTTGTTTTTACAATAGTAGTGGTGGAAATAGCTAGAAAAACAAGGAGAAAAGGAAAAGTTTGGTTTTTTTTAATATTAAAAAAATCTTTATCTTTTGGCAACTGGCTGATTAGAAGCCAGTAAAGCAAACTTAGATAGGACAGCATTGTGATCAAAATGGGAAATCCAGTCATACAAATACCTCTCCCGTCTCTGATGCTGGAGGAGTCGTTGTTACTCTATTTTTGCACCAAGAACCGGGAGCTTCAGGACAGGACTTTGTAAAAGCCATCAGCTGAAAGAGCAAAAGTCTTTTTACTGCTAAGTAAGCTGCTATGCTGATTCTTCAAGGCCAGGAGGTAAACATATTAACTGTCGCTAGAGTAGCAGGGGAGATGAGTGGTAACAGGACTTGCTTTTTCTTTCCTGTGTTTAAACAGCCCGTTCACCAGATTTTGGTGGTGTTATCATCAGACAAGTATTCTCTTGTAAAATTGATACCTCCCAGTCTAGTTCTTATTAGTAATGTAATAGCCATGTTGAAGTCATGGTAGTCTAAGGATAGAATGGAAGCTAGGCATTCAGAGAGAGATGATATCTTTTATTAGATATTTGTATGTACATTCTGCCTTCCCTGAGAGACCTTAAAAGAATCTAGTAGGCAAATTTATAACATAAGGTGATGAATAAAAGGGATGCTTTCTCATCCTTAAACTTGTTCTCTGTGGGCATGGTGCAAGAACGATTGCAGGGTAATGTAAAGAAGCAGCTTCTGCTGTTGTCTGTGCTGCTTGCTGGGTGCATCAACAAAGGACTTCAATCTCCAGCACTGTTTTTGCTATGATGAATGCTTTGTAAATGCTGATGGATGGATCAGGGGAGGATAGAAAGATAAAAGTCTGACACATCTTGCCAGTACTGAATTCATATATGGATCGAAAGTGAAGTGTAATTGCCACCCAGATCAAATTCTTTCAAGAGCCAGAGCTGTCTAGACAAACAGCAGATATTTATTTTTAGGGTTGATCTTTGTGGGTTTTATTAGCAATGCTGTCTTCCCTGGGGTAAAAGCAGGGGAGGGAAGAACACAAAAATCCTCTTGAGCTTCCATTGTTAAAACAAGCTATCTAAAGCTTACAGGGGAAACCTTAATTCTGAGAGCAAGCTGTATTTTTGTAATGTTCCTTCTGAAATATTCTCTGCTTTTAATTGGCTTGAGGAATCAGTGTAATAAATCTGTCATTTGAAAACTAAATTATGTATTTAGAGAAAAAGTAACTGTGTAACTCAGATAAAGGGTATGATAATGAAGTTTTTTCTTAAGTTGAGACAATCCTGGGCAGTTAATTTTACCAGTAGTCACAATGTGTAGATAATGAGGTTTGTAGGTTAATGCAAACCTAGATATGGCTCTGTTCACTATAGCTACACAGGAGGAAGGAGATGGACCCATTCTGCAGTACCCCTTTTTTAGCAAATTGGTTAGCCATTGCTAGGCTCTGACATGCATTGCCTCTGTATTTCGGTTTGCCCCCACGAAGCACCCGCACACAAATCTTTCAAATGTAGCAAGCACCAACTTCTTCATTATGTTCAGCTGGGTCGTGGGAAACGAGCCATCTGAAGGTGTGTTCTGAAGTTTTTTCAAGTGGGCTACTCAAATCAGAAAGCTGAAGAGATGAACTTGGGTGTGTTGTTAAAGAACAAATCTTCTAAAGAACCTGGAGGGGGATCCTAGCAATGTGATTTCACCACCTGTAAGTGGGTGCTAATATTCCTCTTTGCCATCTGGGGAGAAGACAGACCTGCTTAAGACTTTCAAAATATTTTAAGGGTTTCACATTGGACATCTCTATACAAAATCTGGTATTATTTCTGCAGCATTTTGTCTGAACAGGACCGTTCAGCTCAGCAAAGCTTGGTAACTGCCTGTTCATAATGTACTAACATCCCAGCACTGGAAAGTATTTGTGCTTAAACATGTTGAATCACAGACCTCTAGCAGTTGCTCTGAAGAACCTTCCAGTTAAGGCAGAAGTAAACATGTTTCTCTCTAATGCCCTTTTCAAAATGGGTTTGTGGGGAGGATGAGAATAAAAAAGAATGAACAGCACGGAGTTCCTGTTTAATATTCAGGACAGCTTATAAGTGAGAAGCAGCAAGTTGATATTTAGCAAGAGGTGGGTGGCTACTTCGCACCCCCCCATAGCAGGTACCGGGCACTGTAGGCATGTGGCGTGGTGGCAGCGCAGCCGGTCCCCTGCTCCCCAGGCTGGCCTCCACTAGATGACGGTGTTGTACCAAGTTAGCCGGAGAAGGCCTGTGCCCCATCCTCCTGCAGCCCTGGGTGCTTTGGTCGTGACATTGGGAGCAAAAGCAGGATTTCGGTGTTAAATAGGTGCTTTGATGGATTTGCCCTGTCGCTGCATGGGGAGATGCTGCGAATGGAAAGACGCTCTGAGAAGTGCTGCAAATGTATCAGCTGGTTGATCTGGGATTACGGACAGGATTCAGGATTCACACGTGTCAATGGAAATGTGTATGTGAAGAGGAGGGAGTTTCATCTTTGCTGTGATACCTGCAGCAGCAGTTTGGGGTGCGTGGCTGTGTAACAGATGAGTTTTTTACATTCCTGTGCTCATATATAATGCAATTATTGTTTGCGGGTGGCTCGAAGACTAGCATGAGTTGTCTGTGGTTTTGAAAACAGAAATTTTCCTCCTGGGAACAGGAATTAGGTCTTAAGCAGATGTGGCATCCCAGGTATTAGGAAGGAGTGTTGCCCATGTTCTCATATGAGAAATGGGATTCAGTGCCAGGATTAGAATATTGAAGTTTCTGGCTGCCAATCCAGTGCGGAGAAGAATAGATTAGAATTGATTTTGCTTTTTTCCCAGTTATGTCAATACCATTTTCCTCTGACATGCTGCTTCTATCATTTGTGGACAGATAGTGAACTTTTTATGTAATAGTGAATCAAACAAGACAAGTGGACCAGGAGCTTCTAACCTCTGTCTCAGAACTAAAGAACAAACATCCATATAATTTCCTGTCAGTTGACAAGTTCATACTGGATGAAAGAAAATGCTTTCAGCCACCATAAAACAAAGTTCTGTATTATACAGTGTGGAAAATGTTGCAGTTGATCTTTCTTGTTGCCATGCTTTTCTCAGAACATTTCAGATAAATTACTGCATAAAAGAACATTTTACAGCCACTTTAAATTTTGTTTAAAATTTTAAGAGTAAAGACTTCGTAAAAACAGTCTTTCAGGAGCATGCGTGTGTGGAATGCTGTGATTCCATGTCTGAACTGAGTACTTTTCTTCCCACTGTGGTAACTCCTAGTGCACAGCCACCTGCATGCATGTTCTGTTGTTCATGTACCTGGAAGTTTAAAAGCGTACAGCCTGGAGGACAACACAAACACAAACGCTTTGTTATGTGGAATGGCACATGGTCTGTTGATTGTCGATGGCTTCACATGGTACAGCTGAAGGGTGATGCTGCAGGCTGTAATAGCAGATGCAGCTGTATGATTTGTCTGCCTTGTAAACGGGACCTTCTACCTCCACCCTCTGGTTTCCCACCTCTTTGAGTCTCTACTTTTCCCGTATTCCCTGTGGGCAGTTGGATGGCAGTTTATGCCACGTAGCTTCTTGATGTGTTCATCTAGAAAAGCCTCAGAATGCACTTTTCTTAGGATACTGCTATGCCTTTCTCTGTGGCACAGCCATTTCCATTGCTTATTGTCCACTGTTTTGGTGTGGCTGGAGGGCTCTAGGAGGTGTGACATGAGAATGCCTGTGAGGCTTCAGAGGTTTCCTGTTCCAACAGGGCTGCATCCATTCCTGATCCGTCCTGACCTTGTTAGGGTACCCTCTGCTCCTGACGTAGTATGTCCTCTGTCCTATCCTTTGACTATAGTCTCACAGTGAAAATACATGTTCTGTCCTGAATTACCCAAGTTGCTTAGGAAGACCTATACCTACCTCACACTTCTTTAATGATGTTGCTAAACAAAACCCTCTATACTTACCAAGAATAAGTAGAATTTAATGGCAAGATTAGTATTGTAACATTTACAAAGGTCAAGATAATTAAGAGGTCCAGAGAAACACTCTTCTAACTTAGGGAGAAAAAAATCACATTAGAGCGGGTGCTAAACCAAAACCAAGTCTTGATTATCCCTGAAATCTGAGGACATCTGGATCCAGATAAAAAGCTGCGGTCAGCTTTCTTCTTTAATATGAACTGAATGCAGACACCCTTGGACTTTGTGTTGAGCCAGTTCTGGAACCCATCCCCCTCTGTAATCTTTATTGATCTATGTCCCTTTTTGTGTGGAGCTAAATTAAGAGAATTTGGCATTGTCAGGAAGCGGCCAAGCCAAACACTCAAAACTTGGGAAATGCAAGAATTTAAGTTTTTGCTACAAATTCACTATAGCCTTTGTGCTATATGCATTATGGTATTGTCCTTAGTCACAAGCTCACATACTATTAAATCTCTGCTCTGTTTAAAGTGCAGGATGGATATTGCTCACTTAATGAGCAGCTATTTAGTATTTTCTTTTATCTTCATTGTTCAGTGTGTACCCCATGGCTTATTTACAGCACGCTATTCAAAGCCTGTTCTGAATACAAAATTATTAATTTCCTTGGGAGCTCTCCTTCAGCAGTCATCGTTATTGTATCTGGGTGCTTCACAGACATGAAATAATCTTTTTTCACAACGCCTCAATGAAGTGAGGGGACACTGCACCCCCACTTGGACAGATGGCAAACAGAGACATGAAGACGAAGGAAGAACATTGCCAAAGGTTTTTGAGTATCTGGGACTTGCTTTATTATTTTTTTTTCCTGAGTTCACAGCACTGCAAAAAAATTTATATATTCAAAGCATAGTTCCTACTAATTTCAGTTCTAGCTGTGAATGCTCAGCAGTTTTGCAGATCAGACTCTAGGGTCTCCTGTTAGGTCCCTAACAGGATGACTGACAAGCTGTAAAAATGTGGATTAATTGATTTGCTTAGCAACACACGCAAACACTGTGGTGGAGGGTGGGGTGGAGTCCAGTTCTGCAGGAGCAGCATTTATACATCTTTAAGAGAGTCCTGGACTGATAAGCAGAGGGAGAAGAGGCTTATTTCCCCTACTCCCAGATGAATTCCCAAACCCCTTTCTCCAGCTGAACTCTGGCAATGAATCACCTCTCACCTTTGTTGCAGCTTCTCTTTCACAGAGTCTAACTTTACCCTCTGGAGGCTTACTTCCCCCGTGAGAAAGGTTTCTCCAGAAGGTGGTTCAAATTAGGAGCTTAGTTTAGTCACCGTGACCAGCAATCCAGTGGGGCAAGTGCTTTCCCCGTTGACCATAGAAGGACCCAAAGGACATCATACTCACTAGGTGTAATTTATTCAGCATAAGCGACCTAGGTTTCCGTCTCTGCTAGCTGCCCTTACGCCCCACTCAGTGCATTTCTAGGCTCCTAGTTGCAATAGCTGTTTCAACTTCTTCCGCCTCCCTCCATCCCCTGTCGTTACACCTAAACAGCCCTGTGCTTAGTTTTTGCCCATCCTCTAGTCCATGCCTCACCAAACTCTTTCGACCAGTTTTTTTCCCTTCCTACTAGTCTTGTACTTTTTACCTTCTGCATCAAGACAGTTTCACCACCAGTATTACTGGGCTGGCAGCAAGGTGGTCGTTAAAAGCACAGGGGAGTCGTGGATCTTCCCCTGCCCTTTAATGGCAGGATGTATCTCAAACAGTTGGGAATGAGAGCACGCAGAAAAAAAAACAGCTCCAGCAACATAGTCCTGAATGCTGCATGCTCAGCTTAGAGGTATGAGTAGGCTGGCACACACATGCACACCTCTCCTGTGTAGGTGCTGCCAGGGAATGGACAGCTGTAGTGAAAATGGATTTTTTTTTTTATTTTTTATTTTTTTACAAACTTTCATCTAGTATTGCAGATATTTTTCCCTTCAAAAAATATTGATTAAAGTCTTTGAAACACAGTTTCTGAGTTTCACAGGAACAGCACGAGACACGTGCGCAATAAAAAAATCTCCTTCAGGATTTTTTCTGAAGTAGAGAGACTTTCCGTNTTTTTTTTATTTAAGATGGCCAAATGATGTCTTTTTCTCCAGTTTCATTCTTGGAAAAGGCAGACTGTTTTGGCCAGAACTTCCCTTTCAGTAAATAAATCAGCCTAAGCGAGTCACACAGCATGGAAAATTTCAGCCTGGATAGCTAAAGGTTGGCAAAGTTTTCAGCAATTGCAAAGAGGATTTTATAATGAATGGGAAGTGTCAAGCAACCTTGGTAATAATTGATGCTACCAGCCCTTGCTTATAATAAGTACAATTATCAAATGTTTCAGTAAAATCATCTCTGCCCCAGAAAGAAGCTCCATTTTAGTGCCAAATCCTTCAGGCTTAATACCTTTGTTACTAAACGAAGCCTCCATTGCCAGCCTCTAAGTACTTAGAAAGGAATGTTCTACTTAATTCCCATTCATAGATGTAATTCATGACTAGTCTGAACTTTGAGTGCACCTGTAAAGGCACTGTTTGTGTGTATTGTATTGCTGGCAACAGTGACTGTAGTAAAATGTATGGAACAGATGCCACAGTTAAAGCGTTTTCATAAGATAATAGGAATATTAGTCAATTAGAGCAATCCAATCGAGATCAAAATCAGTAGAGATGGTAGGAAGATGAGGTAACCGGCACTGCTGTTACCTGTGCAGTGTTTTCCAGAGAAACAGAAAATGTCACTCTCCAGTCTTAAGTAACATTAATCTGATGGTGAGAATATTAGCTGTGAAAATGAACACGGTGTATCTGTGGGTAAAGGTTATTGAAAGCTGAGCCTATCTTAATTTTGAGGGTGTGTGTGTATATGTGTAGGCGATGATGAGTTCTGAGATTGGTTTTCAGATATAATTCAGAGACTAACTGCAAGGAAACCAAAATTAGTGTCAGGAGCTGTATTCAGTTAAAATGAAGCTCTATTTTGTAAAGGGGGTATGTCAGAATGGGATCTTCCCACTCAACTGATTTCTGAGCACAGTCAGAGTTACAGGCTCTGTAAAAGCAAACACATTTTTCTGCCTTTTGCCTTGTTCTTTCTTTAAAAGCCAAAGCAGCGTAGAGGGAATTGGACAGAATTTCTCCTTTAGGATGCTGCTTATTAAGTTATGATTGGTTCCACCGAGGTATCAGTGGGGTTTATTTTCAAGGCATTGGAATTGGATGACTGGTTTTGAAAACCTTGTTTGGCCTGCAGAATCTTCGCAGGTGCTAAGAACAAAAGGATGTAGTCGGAGTCCAAAAGCTGGACCGTCAATTTCTAGAGTGAATTAAAAGGTTGTTTGTCCAGCATTTGGTTTTTAATCTTGTTTTGGGGAAAAAAGAAATGAAAACTGGTAAGGAACAACTTACAAGAGAAACTCTGCCTGCAGTACTTCATTCATAGGTGTGATGCAGACCACATATCTTGACACTTCATCAGGTCTGTAACTTAATTTCGTTTCTCCATCTTGTGGCAACATGCTAGAGTGCTTATATCCCGTCAGCTTCCAGCACTGAATATAGCAAATGTGCAGGAAAGGTCAGTTGATGAGGCTAAAGAAAGACAAAAAAGAGATGCAATACAGTAGGATAAAATGGTAAATTAGGAAAAAAGGGTGGCAACTATCTAAATCCCAGAAATCTACTGTTTTTTTTCTAGTGGTTTATTATTTTGATGGACTGGTGTCCTCTTCAGCCAATCTGGTTTGCCCAGGAATCAGTTCTGCGGGCTGTGCGAGGCTTGCAGCATTAACAGCTCTGTTGGTACCCAGGAACTCTAGTTTTCAACACCTTCTCTCTTTGATCTGAGTTTGTCTAAGAAAATGACTTAAAGTTCTGATGAAGGGATGGCTGCGTTTTCCTAGAAGATACTCTCCTCGAAACAGGACTAACAAATTACCAATAACAACCCGAACAAATGTCCAAACAACTTTCTAATGGCTCCTAAATATGCTTCTGTTTCAGTGGATTTTCATCTGGCACCTTAAAATTGCATAACCCCAGGGCAGTCCCTGTAGGCACGGAACTTTTAGTCTTTATAAGGCTGATTATGATCAGCTTTGGTTTATGCCCTCATGTAATACTTTCTTCTATCAATAGTTTAAAAAAATGTACCTACTGATTTTAGTTACCAGGACGCTTCTTTTTCTTTTTCTGAAAACAGATACTGTAGATTTTTACTTCAAGGTAGTTACAAGTAACTGTATATTCAAGTAAACCTTTTCTTCAGATTTAAGGAAAATTCATACACCTTTTTGTACTCAGACCTGAACCTTAGGACTACCTTCAGTACATAGCTGGACTCAAACAAACTTTTACCTGACCAGCTCAAAATCTGTGGAAATTTTAGGTATGGATATGAATCTAGGAATTAATTTCATGACTCAGATTAATCTTTAGAGGGGAAAAACCCCTTCTTTCCAGCTCAATTTATGATTGATGTAAGACCTTAATAACAATGACTAACTAAAGAACGGAGTAGAATGCCTCCTGGTTTTCCTGTGAATAGCTGCTCTTTTTTTTTTTTTTTTTTTTTTTTTTTTTTTTTAGATAGAAGCAGTGGACAACAAAGGCCTTGGACAGGAGAATGAGTTCAGGCATTAAGTGGAGTATTCTCCTAAATTACTGTCTGTTTTCAACACTATTTGCCAGCAGTTGGCAGAAATATTTCATGTAAATATTGCTTTAAACTGCTTTAAACTCTAGGAATGGTAGCTTTGTTGTCTCTACCTACCAATTTCATGTGATCTTAACAAAATATTGACTTTAAACACAATCTTTGTCCCTGAGTTCTACTCCCCTGACATTTTTTCCGTGACTCCTGCATTGTAAGTATACTGTCTCAAAGCATTGGATCAACTTCTTTTCATCATGTGATAACAATGATAATAATTTAATTTAGCGAAATACTAGTTGAAAACAAAATCAGTGTAATTTTCAGTACTTCATAGGTTAAGTAAGGGTCAAGAATGTCCCTCTGTAAAAGTGTTTAAAACATGCCACTTCAGACACGTAGGCATGTGCCTGTTCAAAAGACGGTTTCTCTTATCCCACATAGACCATACTTGGAATTACTGCTTTTCACTCACTGATCTTCAGCCACTTCACAAAGGTGGATAAGATGGAGGGGTTCCTGACCCTTCGTTCGATGCCTTTTCCATTTGACTGGGCTGGCTGACACTTAGTTTGTCAATAAAGAAGTCCGCACTGCTACATTTTGTGCTAGAGGAGATTACATCTCCTTTTCATTGGTGCAAAGCATTCAGGGCCAATTCTATTCTCACACAGCACAATGGGTGCACTCCCAATGAGGGGCAATCAGTCCTGGGAATCATTTGCTCCACCAACTATCTGTTCAAATTGCTCTCTAATGTCTCCAAATATATCCCTCATTTTCATCACACTGTTTCTTCTATTGCCTCAGTACACAGGCTCCTGCAGGGACAGTACCAGCTCTCTTGAGATACTTATAATCCTGTTGCAGCACTGTGTAAACTGTGCTGATGTTTTTTGTCTCTTAGGAGGGGAAGATCGTATATGCTTTTACTGGGTGTATTCTGTAGCCGTATTCATCTGTTTGTAAGATACCTCTGCCCTCTTATTTTGTCTTCTCTCCACTGTGTTCTGAAGCATCCAAGTGTTCTTAAATATATATATTACATCTCCTACATTGCTCCATTTGATTGGCATAAGATACAACATCGCAGCTGTCAGTGAGCTGCTGGTGGATAGGACCTCCTTTGCAATCCAGTTTCTACATGCGTTTCGTATCAGAAAAAATTGCTAGTATTTAAACTAAACCATTCATCCACAAGCAGGGGAAGGACTTGGGCAATTAATAAATCTCTTTGCTCATTCATTTATGTGTTTTCCAAAAAGTAATATTCTTGTTGTTAAAAGAAGACAAGAAAATTTTTTATAAACTCTTTATAAGGAAGAAGAGAAAGTACGTAATGTTCTTCCCCTGTGGCTGATAGACTCAGCTCTTGAGTGGTAGGTGTTATGGGTGCTACAGTTAAGTACATTCAGGAGCAATCTAAGGCGTACATGCTCATATTTTAAAGACAGAAAAACGGCACCTTTTTTCTTCTAAGCTGATTCTTGAGTGCACCTCATGGGACACTTTTAATGTTTAATTTTCTCCATGACCATAAACAACCCTGAAATTGTAATTCATTCCCAACACATTGCTTCTCACTCTGATGCTCTCCTCCAAAGCCATCAACTGCAGAATTTGGAGTTGGACCCTGACACTGTGCAGTATTGTGTCATGTTCTGTCCATGCCTGTTTTTATCCTAAACTGTATCCCCAGTGTAATATGTCACCTGGAAATATGCTACTGGGAAGGGTTTTAGTGTGGTATTTAGCTTCCATAACTAAGTTATTTTTTCTTTAAATCTGCCCTGGATGGATTTGGGGGGGTGTGTTTGTAGTATTTCAAGACAAAAAAAAAAAGTACACATCTTTTTAGGGAAAAGTGAAGATAGCAATGGCCACACTATAACCCATTGTAATAAGTGAGGAACAAGGTGTAAAACTGAACAGTTTTCCAGGAAGCACAAGTGTGAGAACCGAGTCCTGTAGCTACTAAGGGGTACATGTGCATCATTTGCAGCTTACACTTGTATACTCAGCCTATCCACATTTGAGCTGCATTTCCACAGAAGTAATAATCCTGTTGACTTTCAGAGACTTATGGCTTTGAGACACTTTTTGTAAACAAAAGAAAAACACAGCCAGTCTAGAATGGTCTAAGCCGGATGAAATAAAACAAAGACATCATCAACAGAACAGTACTTTAAAAAATCATTTTGAATAGACTAGAGTGTTATCCCAGATTTATGGTGATTGTGCCCCTTGAAGCACTTGCCAAGTTTATATGCAGTTTGTGTGTGGTTTTTGAATGCTCGGCACAAAGTGACATTGAGACGGTTTTTTTCACATGCTCTGCTTCTTCTAGTAATTCAAACTCCCTAGAGCTTCTCATAGAATAATTTCAGATACTCTTAGCTAACATGTTCATCTACCGAATATCATCTTTAAGATTTTCATTCTATTAAGTGTGTGATTGGTGTAAGTTTTTGGGGAGGTCGTTATCTGAACTGTGATCTTAATGAAGTGGACGAGGTATTCACATGTACATCCTGAAGAGCTCCACTGCAGTGCTGTGACACGTAAGAATTGCCTAAGGTGCGCTTTGTGCCAAGGGACAAATTGAATGACGAGGGGTCTATTCAAAGGGGTCAACTGATGCATACAATGCATAGGCCAGGATGAAACAAAAGTTTACCTAAAGCACATCTGCTGGATCTGGAAAACTTTGAGTCATGTCTTTGAATGACTGCAAGAGTGTTTCCCCCGCCAGAGGTATTACGCTAACTACCTTGCTTTTAAAAATAAGACCTGGCTTCATTTGTCAAAATCCAAGCCTAAGCTGTGCTCTTGCTGTGATGTGATGAGAGAAATCAACCAACTAATCAACCAACTAATGCTGCGAAGTTGAGCAGCATTTGGAGATAAGATGACATTACTCAGACCCATTAAGGTGGACAGTAGCTAACCTGTCCGGCTACACAGGCTTATCACTAGGGCACTCTGCAGGAGCTTTCTGACAAGACTCTCTTCTTCCAAAAATGCTGATTTGTCAAGAATCAGCTGGAGCGGATGTGGGAATCAGCCCTACCCCAACTTGGCTGGTAGCAAAAGTGCTACGGAACTCACCTGGAACAGGGCTGAGCCAGGATTCAAATCCAGCTCTATCTAATTAGCATGAGGGACTTCAGCTGGCTTTTTGCTGCCAGGCTGTATGCACATGCTTTCACTAATTTTGGCCCAATTTGTATTAAATTATTTATACAAAACAGAAATTCCCAAGTAGAAAGACTGGGTCAGAAACCGATTATAAAAATCATACTTGGGACATTTAACTGGAGTGACCCAAGGCCTGACTCAGGCAGAGCAAAGGCTTGAATTTGTGTTTTCCCCGTTCCTCGTGAGCACACAGAGCACCGAGCAGGTGGAGCTTTCTGGTCATTGGTGTTTTGCTTCTCCTCTTAGCCCCTAGCCTTGGCTTTTGCATCTTGTTTTTGAACTCTTGCAAAGGGTAGGCTCTTTGATGCAAAGGCTTTGCTTTTCTCCCTCTTTGTAGAGTGCCAGGTACGGTGAGACCCTGACCTCGATCAGGACCTCTGGCTGAAAATGAAGCACGCTGGCAAAGTGTACCATTGCCCTCTGGAATTGATCACTTGCCAGCAAACAACAACCTGCTATCAGCTGAGGGACTTGCACCTATACCTTCAGCCTAAGGGGTCAGTGCCATAGATTTGACGACATCTCGTTCAAATCCAGAGGGACCCAAACATCGCCCTTAGAAATGTACACAATAACAGGCTGACTGAAACCCTGGGTGAAATAGTTGCATAGTTTGAGTGCTCACGGGACGTATGCCTGATACAGGACAACCCGTAGTAGTAGCTGTACAGCTGTGGCAACAGGAAATTTTTCTGTCCAAATATACTCTAAGGGACCCTTAAGGGCATGGTAACATACTGAAATACATACTGGTTGATGCAGCCAAGGTGTTTTATTCACCTAGACATAAATCTGTTGATTCTAGGGAAGAAGAGCAGGTTTTATCAGACTTTTCACCCTTCTGACATGTATTTCAGATTTCGAGCCTTAAACAAGCCCGTTCTGCTGCTTCCTGCTCTCCAGGAATCTGAAGTTTTTTTACTAGGACAGGATTATTAAGTCCAGGGTTTCGTGGTATCGTAGATAAGAGGTAGCAATACTGGAGCCAGCCCAACACTTCACGTGCTCCCTGGGTATGAAACAGGAGGAAACTTTCTAACCATGCCAGTTATGGTCCTGGCATAGTTACTTCTCATGATGTCCTCATACTGCGCTTTTCAGGATATGTAATTGTAGAATCACTTTGGTTGGAAAAGACCTTTAAGATTATTGAGTCCAACCATTAAGCTGGACACTGCCAAGTCCACCGCTAAACCATGTCCCTAAGCGCCATGTCTACACGTCTAATGTTGATCTTAAAGCCACAGCCCCTTAAGTCATGTGATTTTTGACTTTCATATGACTTTCATAAAAATAGAAGTTTCTAGGCCCTAGTTTGCAGAGAAGAGTCTAGGAATTAAATCTCAATGGTTCAGATAACAGCAGAATGAAGCGGAGAGGAAACAAACACAAAGCCAACAGGCAAATCTGAGCGTTCCTGATTTTTAGCACACATCGCTAGTTTTGGCAGGCTGGAACTGATTTTGCTGTAGGATAGGCTGTAAGTTTGAGCTTTCCTTTTGAAAGGCGAGAGGCCAAAGAGGCAAATGAGAAGGCCATCAGCAAGTGTCTTTAAAATTTCTTTCCAGTAGATAAATGGAAAACAGTAGTGGGAGAAAGGGAGAAAGTACCAGTGGTATACAGCACTGGAAAGGGAAGAGTGAGTGATCAAAGACCTCATACTGAGGGAAAGGATTTCAGTAAGCTGAAAGAATAACAAAGTAAAAAAAAGGGCAAATTCTAGCATGATAAAAATGAGATCGTTTGGTGTTAACAGCTTGGCATTCCTATGCTATCGGTGAAGTTGTTGCAGCTCTACTGTGTTACTTTGTCCCATATCGTTATTAATATTGTTGTGTAAGGGTCAGTAGTTTGTCTAGTTGGACTGGCACCCGTAAATGGCCCAAGCTTCTGAACAGCAATTTCTAGTCACAGAAGTGTAAATTGCCTGCAACATTAATGTAACACCGACAACTAAAATGTCTCCTTTGCAATGTCATTAGAATGGGAAATGGATTATAATGCAAGTCTGGAGGGAACCAGAGTGATGCTGTTTGAATGTGAAATTTTAGGGGGGAACAACATCGTGCTAGTCTAAGGTTATTGATTATGGCATTTAAAATGTGAAATTCCAAGGAAAGCTATTCCAAAGAGAGTTGGTCTGTGGAGACCAACAGCACTATAATATGTGAGATATAACAAGAAAATGGTTTCAATGGAAGTCTGCAGGGAGAAGCAACAATGTCACTTTACACGGAAAAATTATTTCAGTGCAAGTCCACAGAGACCTATAACAATACTGTTTGGGTGTGAGATTCTATGGGAAATGAATTTCAGTACCACTCTGTTAGGCTGAATAAGGTCATTAGATTATGATGAGAAAATTATTTGCTGGAAAGAACGCTCAAACAATAGTCACAGAAGAGATCAATGTCAGTAAGCTTTCATGGGAGGCAGCAAAGATACCCAACCTTTCCTGCTTAAGCAGGGGAGGCTCAGCTTGGGCTCCCACAGGAATGTAGCAGATTTTTAACATTTTGGGTGATCTCACCGGGCCTCTGGGATGGCTGAGGAGCAGGTAGAGGCCTGGACATTGCCTTCTTTTCCTCCCCTGGCCTGCCCGCTTCCCAGTCTCTGCCTCTGGGATGGGGAGTGCGTGGACCGGTTCAGAGAATTGACACCTACTGCTCTGAGGCAGCTACTGATGTGTTTTGCTCTGCAGAGCTCAGCAAAAACCAGTCAAAACTGGGGGCATAGGAGCAAGCATCATGTCAGGGAAATTGTTTCCTCTTACTCGCTTCCTCTAGGTACAGTTGTAGCAGGCCCAGAGGGGCATGCTTGATCCAGATTTGTTTCAACAGCTCATGCTGTACTACACAAGTCTGTTACTTTCCCTGTGTCCAAACATAATCACAGTTTAGGGAAATTTGAGCTCAAGTCATCCTGGCTGTCTACAAACCTTGGGATTTCAACAGCTTGTAAGGTAATTGAAGTTTGCACTCAAATCTAAATTTCACAGTTCCAGCCAAACTCTCTCAGCGTAAGAGTGCACCAAAACAAGATTCCCATTTTAAGAAGAGAAGGACGATTTCCAGGCAAGTGAGTCACCTTCAGCCCTGTAAGCACAAATTGTTGGAAGATAGCATTAAGTAACGTCTTTAACAGATGAGGTTATGATGAGACAACCTCAACATTCTTATGTGTTTCCTATGTATTGTGTACGTAGAAATAGCTTTTAACTGCCAAGGTCATCAGCACCCAAGAAATACCATAGATACGTGGGAACAGGAGGTGTGAATGGGTGGACTGATTCAGTTATGTGTTTTGAGAATATGCTCTTAAACTCACATTTTACATCGTTTATAAGCAATACTTTCCATAATATGACTACAAGAAGCTGTTTAAAATTTTAGTGGTGCTTCTTATATTAATATGAGGACAATAGCTACCAACAGGACAATAATCCAAAGCATTACTGACTTGCTAGTCGAAGTACAACCTTTTCTGAAGTGACAGCTCTGTGTGGTCCTGCTGTAGTCACCAAATCATGGTTGGTCTCTCTGGCTGAAGCAATCTTCGTGGCAATCCATTTGTTCGACACTTCTTTCCCCTGTCATGCCACAGAGAGAACTAAACTACTTCTCACTTGCCCTGAGTTTCTGTATAAAATTAGCTATATTCTGGGCAAATGTAATGTCCCTATTCTAAGTGTTCACAACAAAAATAAGGAATTGTTGTAGACAGAGTCCAGAAAGAGTTACTTGTCTGAAAGGACGAAATCAACATCTCTGACACAAATTGTCCCTCACTTCAGGTCTGTGTCACAACCTGTATCTCTCCTTTGTCTTGTAGCTCAGGAAGATGTGTGCTGCGAAGTATAAAGGCAGGTCCAACTTTGGAAGGATGTTCAGAGGCAAAAATCAATTTATGTCCATCTCTAGTTCTCAATATACATTGATGTGAAATTTAAGGAAGGCACTGTGCACTGGTTTGCATTTTTTTTCTGTAATGATCAGCAGAAGCAGTAAATCATATCAAGAAGCGTGTAGTCATAGCTAATGACTCAGTACTTTCTACTAATAAAAGCAGAGGCTTCAGTTCCTGTCTTACAGGATAGCTGACTGATTTATGATATAACAGCTTCTCCTTCAGGTTCCCAGTATTTGTGTGCAAATAGATTTGGAATGGGAACTGATGAAACCTGAAGATAGGGACCAGATTGTCATCTTAATTGCTTCTGAGAATGGATCTTTTCAGATTTGCTAGATTGTAAAGGTGGAAAAGCCAATTTATAAAATCTCGTAACAATTCAGTGGAAATTTTTATTGTTGTTTGAATTAATCATCTGCCTGTCATTAATCTTGATCCTTTGGAGAAAATGGACAGCCTGTGTCCCATTATCTTCCAGCAGAGCTCCCTGGGCTTTCAAACTTTCTCTTAAAAGGGCAGAGGAAATCTTATCATCTGTTGCATTTCATCACAGCCATGTTGGCAAAGGATCTTGGGGACGTTCACAGCATGGTTGGAAGCAACATAAAAGCAGAACCCCTTATTATTATAGATGCCTTGGTTTTAGATGTATCCTCCCAAGATCTTGGAGCAGCAGCAGCTTATTCTTGCTTTGATCAGCTTTAAGCTGATTCTTGTTTCATGTGTATGGGAAAGCAGCAGAAAATCTGCTTTCTCTGGGGATGTATTTGGTGAATGCTACATGTGAGAACCCTGGGAGATTTTCCTCCTATGTACTCTGAGCCACTGAGTGTCACTTACACAAAGGGTCATTCTACATGGAGAAACTACACAGACTTAACAAAATTATTTCCCAAATCCCTACTGCAGATTGGTACATCTCTGTTACATGGATGTACTTACGCTCATTTAGCCTAACTGAATAACAGACCAGCTACAGTCAGTAGAAGCTCACTGAAGGAACAAAGCTTCATAAAAAAGTATCTCTGTATTGGTGTACAACGGTTGGGACTATAATTCAGATTCTTAGCCTGGCACATACTCATCCCAAATCTCTTTGTATTTAAGAGTCACTCTGAATTTGCATTCAAAGAAGGGCAAAACCAGAATTTAGTTCCTTTAGAATTCCTGATTCTGTGTTGCTCGATTTCCTAGTTGTTGCAGTGCATTAATATTAATCTCTTATTTAAATTATTTATTGCTCTTTATTTTAATATCTAGTTAGCCCATCCATGTTACAACACAGTATGTTGGGAAACAGTTTATGCAACCTTCTATTACTACTGAGAAAAGCAAATGAAACGTCAATTATACTTGTTAGTCAATGAAGAGGGAACACAAGTAAATCAACTTAGGCTGTAGCAAGATAATTTAAACTAAACATTAGGTAAACCTTTATGTAGAGTACTTCAGCTGTGGATCAAGATGCCTAGGGAAGTTATGGAATCGGCATAACAGGAGATCAGAGATTGACTAAACAGGAAACATTGGGAGATAAAGAAATAAGATGGTGAAGTGCTTTGGACTAGACGACAAGCTAATATTTCACTTCAGCTTACATGACCTTATGTCCATTCCTCTGTAGAATAAAATATCATTGGGTTCAAAAAAGGGAATGAACGTACACAAGGGAAACCAGGTGAACAGCAGAAATTAGCAGGTCCTCTCAGTGCTGGAAATGTCCCATTTCTCTTTCCCCCAAAATACACACATCAGAGCAATGAGAGATTTACACTTTGATGTTAATTCACATCTATACAGTCTAGAGCACACACACAAATCCCGTAATCCTTTGTGCTTCTGAAGCACAGATTCCTTCCCATTTCCCAGCGGTAGAACAAAGAATCTTGATGGATGTCAGAGACCCATCAGAATGGACCCTACGGATCAGACTTCTGCTGTTCACTGAATACCACACGCAGGCCATCACACTGGGAGCACATGCAACCATTTCTTTCCTTTTAAAAGCCAGCATTATTTTATTATTACAGAGTCTTACATAACTGCGTGGTGAAAATGAGAACACAGATCTGGGCCACAAAACATTCCAGCAATTCTCATTGCAAAAGAAACATAAACTTCAGCATCCATCAAACAATTCTCCCTCCAAATGAATAGTGAACATACAAACCCACCATCTCAGCTTGAGTTCCTTTGCAAAAGAAAGCCCTCTGGAGTTATTAAAAATAATAATAAAGTAATCCAGGCTCCCAACAGACAGCATTTGAACATCATGTCAAGTTCCTATAAAGTAGCGCAGCAACACCTCCTTTTACTAATTTCCCCAAGTCCCTAATGGCTTCCCACTGCCACAAATTAAGCTTACATTCCTTTCTGTAAACCTAGCAAGATTTGCAGTCCCAGTGTCCTCTGTGCGCAGCTCTTTGAGGTTGGATGCTTTGGGTTGTCTGGTTGTTACTCATCCTCCCGCTGTGGGGCCCGATATTTCCCCTGCCCCATCATTTTCCTTCCACCCCCCAGCCTGTTACAAATGACTGTTCCTCTGCAGGGTGTCATGGAGAATGACTTTGTTGGGACAATGTAGGGTCAGTGACAGCATCAGGCGCGTGTTGAGTGATCTCATAGGGAGGGAGCAGTGTTCCGCTGAAGGCAGCAGCCTTCTGCCTTTCATTTTAATTGGATCTTCACTCTGACGGCTTGGCAAAGCCCAGCCTGAGATCTGTGCTATGCCTAGTGCAGATGTGGCCATCTGTGTGCAGTTTCTCTTTGTGTCTGTAGTTCTCCCTCCTTTTGATCCCAGTTTTACCTTCCCTCTGTGTTCAGAAGTCCCTCTTTATTTTGTTGTTGCTCTCTTCTCTGCATATTCTCAATCAGCTTCTTCCCGTTCCTTTCCTTTATCGGAAAGCACCATGCTGCCTGGCTTGGCTTGGCTCACAGAAACCCACCACATGGCTGCTCAACCTGTCAAAAGTGAGTCCCCATGGGCAGCTGAACCGAATCCAGACAAAGCAGAGAAGCGTGGCTAATATGGGAGCATACGTGTCACTTGTCACCTCTGAGAGCCACCAACAGTCAGGGCGGGAGCTTAGTCCTGGGAGCAGGCGGGTTCTTAGGTGGCTTTTGGGGAGCACAAAGCTTCTTAGTGGTAAGGTCTTTCCTGTGGGGTGCTAGGAAGGACTAGAGGTCAGTCAGCCTTTCAAGTTGTCCTAATTAAGGACCTTATGGTCTTTGATTAGGCTGACAGACACAGCTACAGTACTATTTGTACTCTTCATTTCGGTGACAGTAAGCGAACAGTAGCAGCGTTGCGATTCACTAAGAGAGCAGCACGCTTTGAGGTTAGGTCTGGGAGCATCCATTTTTTCGTCAGCTCAGGGAGTAACGTGTAGTGGTTAGAGCCAGAGACTGGCAGGGCTTCCCGTCAGGTTCTGCTCCACTGTCTCCACCAACACCTTCTGCAGAAGTGTTTCGCCTTATTATACTTCACTTTTTCTACACTTGTCTTCATAAAAATAAAGATAAATAAATTTGTCCCCCCTTGCAAAGCATGGTCATGGCATTGGGTGAAAGACGCAATATTAGCATAAAGTGTTATGGTCATTACTATTCATTCAGTGAGCACATTCAAGGCAAGTTTGTTTAAACTAGTACCGCTTTGCCTGATTAAACAGTCAGCCATGAATGAAGCCACTCAGAGATGGATCTTTGGCCTGGTGCCACGGTCACCAAAGGTCAGAGCAAGGGCGAGCGGGGCTCCTCTTTCCCCATGCTAAGGTATGGCACGGCAGTAAATACTCATCAAAAATCAGCATTCCACTCACAGGCAGGTGGCAAATATATGTAAGAAACCCAGCTTTCAGAACAGCGTGGTTTTCAGAAACCCTTGGTGACAGGAAAAATATTTGAAGTGGGAGGAAAAGAGATCAACAGAAAATGTTATAGACATTAGTGCACTTAGAATCGGTGGTGACACAGTTGTAGCTGAAAATGCAGGCATAGAATAAGTTTGCTCGTGTTTCCACATGAAAGCAATGTGCAGATGAGAGGAAGAGTGTCCATATATGATTTCCCTTTCTTCATCTTCTCAACAACTATGTTTGCTTACTGCTCTGTTTGTTTTGGTGTTTTTTTCCCATGAGACCTTCTGAAATGTCTGGGAGAGCAATGGGGGGAGCGGCTCTGGTGAACCATTGGTGAAATGGAGTCGTGGCAGAGACAGAACTGTGCGGACAAGTAGGGACAGACCTTTCAGAAGCTGTTAGGAAAGCAGATCGATACCTCTGCTTTGTGGAGAGGACTGGCCCGATGAGCACTCTCCATGCTGTGTACCCACCAGTAGTCCACAGAATGACAATTTTGGAATATGTGCCCTGAGCCCAGGCTAGGCTAGAGGACGTGTGGATGGTGCCGGCATCACGGTGCCGGCAGCTGTGAGTACTTTGGTGGGGTGAAGTAATTCAAGCCTTTCTCCCCAGCAGCTAGAACTTGCAGTGAGGACTGTCACCGGGAGAGGCTTCTAGATAAAGCCTGGCCCTTTCTGCGGGTTGGATGGCAGCAATAAACCTTTGCCATCCCTCTGACCATCACTACCTAGAGCCCAGAGGCTCACTGTGTTCCCACCACACAAAGCCCTGCTTTGTCAGCAATAGCTGTCACTTCATCCTCCTGCCCCGAGCCTCTGGGGGCTTAAATACAGTTATTCTACAAGTGCATTAGCAGTGAAGGGAGTGTATACATCTCCTCCTCCCACCCCCTGTAGCCCTTTTAAACACAGGACAGGACATACTTCATCCTATTGCCCCAAAGCTGATTTGCCATGTGAAGCGGCTCCAGTTAGATTTCTTTCTTGGACAGATTCCCTGGCCTGACTTAGGTGTGCAGAATGTGTGTCGTAGGCTCAGCAGATCCCACCCAGGCAGTGATTTAATCTGACAGTTATACTTATTCACAGTGACATCCCGGGCAGCCAGCAGCGGCACAGAATGTTCAAGCAGCGCAGGGAGGAGGAGGTGGGACGGACGGGTGCCACCACTGCATGCCAGAGCGCGGCTGAACTCCCTGTCCCCGGCAAGTCCTTTGCCTGCTCTTCTCGGAAAGGAGGTGGGCTGCCTTTCCATTCAGCGTGTACCAGTCCAGCTGCTCCCAGAAGGAGCTTGTTACAGACAGATACACACTCAATAGGCTCCCTCAAGCACAGTAAATTATGTGTTTGGACAAAAAGGGGAAGAAAAAATAAAAGAAGTGCAAAGCAGTCAGCATGATGGAGTTGTCGCCTGGCTGCTCTTTTTGGGGATCACAAGCGTGCAATTAGCATGGAGAACGAGGACATTTTTCTTTGCCTGAAGACACCCACTGCAAGTTCCTGGTGGGAGCCTGCGCTTGTAACTTGTTTTCACATACAAGCGGCTCCACGGCAAAGTGAGTGGCTGCAGGAACGGAGCTGTGGTAGGGCTGCACTGACTGAGCTGGGAGACCTGGGAATCCAGCGCTCTTCAAAGTGCAAAGGGAGGGTTTGTGCACATATGCCTGAAAATGTGGCTTTCAGTGTAGAGGTGTGCAGCGTCAACTTGCCCGGCTGTCTTCAGGTCCGTGGTGAGGGTCTGTGGGTGTACGCTGCACGCGTCCTCCTTGGCATTAGCAAGAGTTTTGTGGTACTTAAAGGATATAGAAGAAGATGTTCTTTACGATCCCTCAGGGCTTTCTCTGAGCTACGCATTAATTTCTGGAAATATCATAACCTGGAAAATTTAATGGAAAACTGTGCTTTGGAAATGCTCTGGCACAGAAATAGGAATACTGAGCTGAAAAAAAAAAAGTCCAGTTTTGTCCTCAGGCACAAAACTGCAGCTTCTGTTGGGGTCAGTAGTTACTCACAAACATCGCAGGACAACAGTAAGGGTGTTAGCGTTTGCCCCCACTAATACTGCGGTAACGCTTCTCGAGGAGCTCTCTCAGCTTTCGCTGGGTATTTTCGGCCTGTTTCAGAGCGTTCCCGGGAGCTCTGTGTTCCTCCAGGATCCTGGACCACTGGGTTGCACAAATGCCCATGATGTGATGTGCGAGTTTGCTTTTGTCTGTCCAAGCAGATCTGGAGACATTTCTATATCCTGTCTGGAGACTGTAAATAGTGAGAGGACAGGAGGGGTTTCTTCTTGAAGCTAAGCCACTTGCTAAGCGATCTGGCCATCAGAAACGTATTCTATGCTGCACTCTGGGTCTGAACATGGGATGGTAGAGTTGGCAGGCATCCCAATTAATTAGGACAGTTTTGATTTCTCCAGATTTGTCCCAAGTTCCTGGTAAATTCTGAACATCTGAATTTGTTGTGTCCTGTATCTCACAGCCTACACAGAGCACGGTTTCACTTCAGGAGTCTGTGAAGATGGGACCTGGTCTCAACAAGCCCAGTTTTAATTTTTTAGAAGTTCCTGCTGGGATTTTAAAAGGGGCTGTGTTTGCGTAAGCTGGTTTAAAAGCCAAAAGGAAAAAAAAAACAGAAAAAAATAAGTTAGTTCTTGTAAAGACAGTGCGTCCCAAAGCTGCATCCTATTTTTTCTACATGTCATTTGACAATATTTCACAACAATAGCTTCCCCTCTACTTCTCTTGCAGCAAAATCCAGCTACATTTAGGATTTTTCTATGTTATCTGTGCATGTGTGCAAGGAGATTGGATGCAAAACAAACTTCTGAAGTCAAAGGCTAAGGATGCTAGGAGCATTCTTTGTTCCAACAAAGCATTTATGGGTTAATCAAAGCTGGAACCAGATCTTGAAAGGGGATCTGTGCAGTGAAATAGTCAGATGTTTACTGACTTAGACATGGGAAGGGGAGTTAAAATTTTCCCCCCAAAAAATGAGTAATACACAAGACAGCCAAGATATACTGCAGGTTGGAAAGGTTTTGCAAAAATTATTGTGTGCGCTTTTTTTTAAATGTTACAAATTTTTAGAGCTGGTGATCTTTGTGAGATACCTGGCTAAGCATAGCTTGTGGATCTGCATCTCCGGTGTCAGAGTCAAGGCCAAGTTCTTCTGAGGTTCTTTCCTCCAGGGAGATGGATACCTTCCCAAGTGATCCTACCTCCAATCACATTCCCTTTCTCTCATCTTTATCTGAGTGTCATGATCTTTTGACGGTAGCTTCCTCCTTCTCCAGGCTCCTTTCTTCTCCATTCCTCCTTATTATCAACATCACTCGTGATTGCTATTCAGATCCTCCAGTGACCCATTTTGCTGTTAGCTTCAGTAGGTGGAAAGATGTAATCACAGGTTGGGGATCAAACTGGATATGAAAGGCCAGGGGTAGCTGTAGTGGTGACAGGGAGGGCTTTTGGCACAGCTAGGGAGGGTGTGCTTTCCCAGAAAGCAGTAAGAAGGACACCTTTGCCCTAAGACTGTTCCCCCACACCCTGTCGTCTCACCAGAAAATCAGTTCCTGCCTGTGAACGATTACTCTTAAATTGAGAAATGAGATAATTTGAGAAGGGTAAAAGCAACTTGTTTGGGAATTAGCTTATTTCATTGACCCCGACTCCCGGCACTCACAGCATCATGCATAAGGCTCCAGAAGATCATGAGATTTGCGTTTACATTTTAAAAATAATAGTGAGTTTGTACTTATTTTTATTTGTTGTCTGGTGTTGTAGCCTCCAGCATTCATAACTTGAAGCTGCACTTTGCAATCAAGTGAGCTAAAATATTTTCTTCCTTTTTTTACCGAAGCAGAAATTCTCAGCTTATCACGTAAATTTAGAAGCTGGGGATTAGAAAAACTATCAAATACTAAGGGGGCCATAGATAAAAGCCTGACATTTGGCAAGCTTGTATTCTGCAGCTGTAACCACCATCACTTCAAGAAGTGGGAAAGATCAAGGAGATTATAGAAACTGTCTCACAGGGGCAATTTCCTAAGTCTGGGTGCTCTGGAACTGTTTGAAAGACTTGTGTAGAAATTTGCAGGTCACAAAATGAGAGGTTGCTTTTCACAAATCATTCTGAATTCATAGAAATGGCATTGCTTTGCTAAGAACAATAAGAAGTTTGATAGAATACTTTTGGCTCAATAACAGACTTATTTGGCAATGAAAGTAGGTCAGTTCCAGGCTTCTTTTTCTATCCTTTCTTTTCTGGGCGTTGGAAAGAAAATGTATTTTTGATATTAAAAATACAAAATTGTGAAATCTTGCTCTGGCATAGGTCAGTTGCTCTTGATATTTATTGAACGAGAAATCTAATTTCAGCTTCCAGAGTTCCTTATAAAACTCCCAGTTTAAACTCTGCTGTAAAGTGAGCGCTTAAAAACTGTGTATTTTATACCCGTGAAAATTACTATTACTCGTCTTTAGGAAAGATGCCATCTCCAATACTAAGGTGATACGGCCTTATAAGGATTGTTTAGATAGATATCCTTGGAACTTTCTGAAAAAGACTTGTTGTTACTAGAAAAAAAGCCAAACAGATGGTTAAGATGAGCTAAAATCCTATTGAAGACGGCAGAAAGATTTTTCCTATTCGTGTGTTAGCAAGCCAAGTACAGACGGTTGGAGACTGGGCTGTGTCATGACTTGTTGATAGGTGAGAATTTCAAACTGTCTTCTCCTCAGTAATATTTTTCCATGTGAGAGGACTACACGTGCCTTTATAGAGGATGAATGCACAACAGACAATACACACAGTACCTACGTTAGGCTGTTGTAGACATACAATATAGATGTTCTGAACAATGGCTGGCCCCTCAGGAATCATTGAGAAAAGAACTGATTAAGTGATCCTGAGTTATGTGTTTATGGTGGACTGACATAGTCCTCTGAATGTCACCAAATGTGACCATCATGCTTCTTTGGGTACAGTCCAGTTGAGCCCTGTGCCCTGAGTTGTGATGGCAGAAGGTGCTTTCCTCTCCTGCTCCAGTACCTGGTATCAGGGAATATTTTCAGAACCCCACGTGCTGGATGTCTGATGCTAGCTCTCAACCTGAGCTTGGCACCGTGAAGTCATTGCTCTCTCCCCGTGTCCAGCCTGGCCTGTAGCAGCTTTTTCTGCCTCTGTTTCAGCAGCACAGTCCATGCTGCCATTCTGCTTGTTCAGGAACCTAAGCTGTGTGTCCTTTAGAGCCAGACCTGCTCTTTGTTCCAGGATAACTATGTCTGAGATGAGAGACACCCAGGTTCTTGGTCCTCCTGCTCCCACATGGCCACTTAGTTTGGGTCATGCTGGCTCCCTTCTCCCAGAGTTATCCATACGGGCTTGTACACACTACCCAGAGGCAGTCAGGGTGCAACTACTGAGCTGGCAGGCCCAGCTCTTCACTGCAATGTGTGTAGAGTCACCAGCTTCGGGCTGGAAACAGGGGTTACTATGGCAAGTGCCACACCGTGGGAATGAGACTGGGCTGCTACCAAACCTGAACTGAGACAGTTCAGTTCACGTTTTTCCTCCATCATCCTGATTTCCAGGCTACAGGCAGCAACGTCGTGTTGAGTGAAGTGCCTTCGTGGCGCAGACGTGCTGCAAGCACCCCATGTTACGTCCTTGAAGAGCTGTACCCAAAACTATTAGTCAGAATGATCTGATGCAAGTGTTTTCTAGGTGGTGCTCGGTTTTTCCTAGCGTGTTTTGGAGAGGTCAGTCTACGTGTGCTAGCAAACCGCATCTTATGCTGCAGATTTGTCACGTGTTGCTACATGTGTTGCTGCCCAGATGCTTTGGTATCCTGAGTGTCCACGTCAGCATTCCTGCTTGTCTGTGAGTGGAACCTGTGCCTGTGGAATTGGCTGGAGATCTAGAGTAAAGGACATGTTGCCCTTTCGGCTCTGCTCCTAATTGCCGCTTTAAAATAGGGAGGCATGTGTGGAGCCAACAGCTGTCCAGGCAGTAAAATATATCCCTTTATTTGTTATAAGAACAGGCTTTGTGGGCCAGGCTAAAAACCTGTGTTGCTCCGTATCCTGTCTTTGGCCCTAGCCAGTGGTAGCTCAGAAGAGGTGCAAAGTGATCCTTTGCCCGCTGTGTCCTCCGGCCTTCCAGCAGTCTGAGATTAGACATTTCCTGAGTCAGAAGGGGGATTCCACCAGTAACTTGGGAAACGTTGGCCCTTCTTAACTTAGGGGTTTCAGGACGGCAGTATCCTCTTATTGTGGCGGATGTTTTTTCTGGATAGGTTGTAAAAGCTTCTGAATATGCCGATGTGTATGTAGGGAGGAAACATGTACCAGAGTGATGAAAATACCGAACTGCTGCCTTGGCACAGTGCTGTGGGTAAATTGTGGAGGCAGTTTGCTTTGCCCCAGACAGAAAGTCCTGGCTGACATATCTGATTACGTGACTCCAGACCCAGGATCCAAAGGAGGACTTTGAGGGATAGTGCACTCAGGCAACATGTGGTTTGCTACATCTGGTGGCAGTGATTATACATATCCCTGTTTGCTGGTCAGCAATGTCTCAAGCCCGCTCTTGATGAGAGAACCATCACCAGTAGCTGTACCAGTGTCTGTAGGGCTGTGCAGGGAGGGCATGCCTGGAGGTCAGGATCTGGCCCTCAGAACGCTCAGAACCCAAAGGTTCAGAGGTTCAAACAGAAAACGATAAAGTAGATCTCCAGATATAGCGCCGTGCGTCACCATCCCTTCTGCCCCAGCTGCTGAACTCACAGCTGCCCTCGCGCCAGCTGGTCTAGGGGAGTTAGGGCAGAGCTGCTGCCGGCGGCACACACATTGTGCGCCTTTAAGAGGTTTGGCTTATCCAGGCTGGGACTCAGTGTAACTGTGTGGGCTGACAAAGAGCGCTTGTCCCTTCCCCCATCCATGCTCTGCCAGGAAATGAATTTGTGAGACGCTAGCTTCTGCCTCCAATCTGCTGCCATGTGGGAGCCTGGTGCTTGCAGGCACCGGCACACGTGCACGTGTGCGCACACACACACACAGGCACGCATGCAGGAGCACTCGGAGGCGCAGTTACTCTGGCAACGTGCGATCTCACATGGACTCAGGCGAGCAGATTGGGGCTCCAGGCACTGCAGCCACAGCAGGTCACAAAGCACCCTGGCCTTGCTGATTGTGGGATGGGGAGCTCCGGTCAGCGAGATGCTGCTTGTGGTGTGAGTTTGGGTCTTCCATGGGTAGGTCCCCAGCCTGCAGAAACTCCTCAGGAAGATCAGCTGGGAACATTTTGCCTAACCAGAAGGCATTTGGGGATCTTAGGTGACCTGGTGGCATAAGGAGCAGGGTCAAAGGAGGAGAGCCCAGCTGTGAAGGCAGGGGGGAGGTGACCCTGGTAGCCTTGAGCATGAACATCTGTCAGCACAAGGACCACTGAAGCGCAGCACAGAGCTGTTTGCGCTGTTACTCGGTGTGGGTGGTACTGGGAGAGTAACAGCACATTTCTCCAGTTTCAATGGGAGGGGAATGGCATTGTGCTTTGTTCCTCCCATCTTAGCGCCTGCTGACCACTTGCAGTGGCTTAGGGCTTGGGGTGAGGGAGGATCTAAAAGTCCTGAGAGTCAGGAGATGTGGACTGTACACACTGCTTGTTCACTGTCTAAGTGTTGGCAAGATAACAAGTCAAAGTACTCCCAGCTCCTGGAAAAAAATGTGGTATGTTCCACTGAAACTGAGTTAGTGCAAATCAGCCGGATCCAAATCTTGAAGTCCTTCCTCTACACTTCCATAGTTGTTCTTGAGACTGAAAAGTGATTAGCTTTCATCTGGAGCCTTGCTGATATTATTGGTAGACTATAGGACAGGGCCCACTATTTAGTTTGACTCAGAGACAGGTACTGTGTCTAAGCAATAGCACACCAACGCGGGAGGGGCTTTTCCTCAAGGTATACATTTCAGGTCAGATGATTTAAGACTATGTGAAATGAACTGCTACAGAAAGAGTTAATAGCAAAAGATGTGGAGCGGAGGGATTGGGGAAAATCACAATATCAGGTTTTCCTCTAAGGGGCTCTCAAATGATTCTCAGCCCTGCCAGAAGTCAAACATCTCCTCCCCAGTGAAGCTAAGGATGTCTGTCTTTTTGACTCAGCTGCCAGAGTCATGTTGCAGAATTTGATCCTTCTGCCTGTGCCCCTTCTCCCCTTTTCTGATCGGCTTCTGCCCACCACTCTTCTGAAGCCTGAAAGACTTCAAGACCATGAAAGTGCAAGCGATCTCATCTGGCCCTGTGGGCAGTGCAGCGGGTTCTGCCTTCGTGTACGATACAGTTTCAGCCTTCATGCTGTCCTCCGCTGTAATGCTAGATGGGCTGAACAGATGGGGAGGTTCGATGGCAGGGCTCAGGGCTGACAGCTGCTTTGCAATTATAAGTCTGGAATGCGATTTGAGGGGTCTAAGATACTTAGTGCCGGGGCCTTAGTGCAGGAACACGTATCAAGTAGGTCAGGCTCTGCACCAGAGGAGGAGCGCGGGGAGTAGCTGCTGTGTGACAGGCAGCGCCGGTCCTGCCTTAGCAGGTTTATGTTTTGACGTCATTTTGGTCACTGAGATTTTAACTCCCCTTTTTTTGGCCATTAATTTCTATGGTTTATTCCTAGGTTTAATTTAGTATAAAGACCAAATGCTTGTGGAATGGGACTGTGAATTTCTTACTGATTTTACAGCTTTTGGCAACTGGTCTCTATTGGGAGTGTAAGAGGGTTTTCCCACGTGGCCTCTCTCTGAGGAAAGGGAGCACGTATACCCTGGTTTCTTACATGGGAAAACAGAAGTTTGTGGAGATTAATGGATTTGTCCAAACTTTGGCCTCACTGGAAATTCATGTGGAATTCGGCAAAGCACCCCTGTCACATAGCAGCAGCCTCCTTCCTGTAACCGCCCATTTTAGACTGACTTTAATTCATCTGAACCTGATTTTTCACTACAGGGGACTCCTTTCTAGGGAGTCTAATGGCACGTCTGGGTGGAACCGGAGTTAGCTCTAGACAAGCTAAACCAGTGTGGACTTGGCCTGTCGGGTCTCAGCCAGCTGAGGGATCTCTGCATGGTTCTCCATCGCGTGGCGTAGATGCAGGGCATGGCTGTTCTGCAGGTGGGCACAGTCTGCACGCTGGGACCATGGGCCCAGGACAGGATGGTTTTGGACTGTGGGGAAAAAAAGAACTTTGGGTTCTCAAAGCTAAGAAGCTATGCAAAACAGGGAAATTACCAACTCTAGCAAGTGAAAGCCATGCTACAGAACATGATAGCCAAACACTTTTTTTCTTTTTTCCTGTAGCAGCAGAGATAGTTTATTGCTGCTCCCTTTTTATGGCTCTTCAGTTTTGGCACAATCATGTAATTAAGCCCTGGTTTGTCTGCAGATGTTTTTGCTTTGTCGATCTGTCTCGTTACTGAGGAGAGGTAATCAGGGACGTACATATCACAGTGTGCTATGTGCTTTTGACTTTTACAGGTAAAGTTCATTTATGCAAACCTAACTATATCTATATTTAGCTGACATAGAGTTTTCAGCTTCCATCCTTTTGAGCTCAGAGTGTTACTGTAACTGATCTCTGCCCCTGGGAACAGAGTTACATAGTCTGAAAAATGGCAGTGAACAGTAACTGAAAACAAACAGGACAAAGTCAGCAAAAGCAAGCCGTATGGTAAAGTCACTGGTATAAGGCCTTTACGCGGAGGGATCACGGCTCTGTCTTCTGATATTTTCTGACTTTGCAAAGCTGCTTTTATAACTTCAGTCCAGTGAATCAGTATGACTGCATTGGTTTCCAGCTTCCACAACCAGCCATGAAGGATGGGGGACGATGCCCATTAAGGTCTTCTGGTGTAGGCTCACGTTCAAAGATGCCTGGGAGGACAGAATTAGAAAACTCTGTAGTTTGGATGTTACCTGTTCACTCTCTGCCTTGTGCTATGGTATGCTTCCGTTTCCAAAAAGTATTGATAAAACTGACATCCAAAGGATTTTCATTGCCATTCTCAGACACGGAAGACTTGCGATGTCTAATGCCTATAGCATACAGCAGAGTTATGTCTGTAAAAAACAGTGTGTGGAGCAGAAGCTCATTCTGGAAACTTTTGTGACTATCATCCTCAAATATTCCTCTTCCCACATCTCTGAGAAAATGAGTATATTTTGATCATCTGGAAGTGGAAATACTAATTCTTTGATGTTTCCATTACACCTAGAAATAATCCTATTTTTACTGGAGCCATGTCCTTTTCAAGCAGCTATTTACAAAGTATAGCTCCAATATTAACATGACTGCCTAGATTCTGAACTTTTAACGAAGAGCAGCAAACTCAAATCTTGGGAATTTTTGCCTTTCTTTGTAAACATTTTACCCCTTCAAATTATGGTAACCACATAGAGTGGTGAGATTTCCTGAGTCAGTGGAGAGTCTCCATTCTCTGAGTATAAATCTTCAAGGGGATTGTGTGGGAGACTAATGTGGTCTAACTTAAGGGGAGAAGTTGGCTTGTTGCCCTTATCCTACATGAACAGATATTGCTGTCTCATAGTAATGGCATCTGTAGTATTACTAACCTCAACTATTTAAGTCTTATGTGTTGGGCCTTCACAAATGTAATGAAGTGGGCATAAAAATCACTAATTTGGTTTTAAGTGCACAATTTGTTATTAGTCTTATGAAGACTCAATTTTAAGTTACTCTTTCAAGCTGTTTTCCCAGTCTTCTGAACTGGAAAATTGCTTTGGAAAAAAAAAAAAAAAAAAAAGGGATTCATATCTTCCCAAGAACTGGACCTAAGAAACTGGAAATGTTGGCAACATAGAAACTTAATTTCTGTATTATCTCCAGTCATGTTTTGCCTGGTAGCAGTTCCAGCAGCAGGTGTGCAAAGTGCTCACCTTGGAACCTGAGCCCTCGTGCTCACGTGTAGGAGGGGATTTCTTTAAAAGCTTGAAACTCAGGTCAGGCTTATGATAAAATGATGGGACAAATTCAAATTTTAGCATGTGATGAGGTACTGAATCAGAGCATTGACCTCTTATTTTGAGGTGGGCAAAAGAATAATCATTGTTTCGCAAGAAATACTGAGGCTTTTGAAACGTGTGTTTAAAACTTGTCCAGGCTGACCGTGCATGACCCAGATCCAGCTTTGGGAAGTTTAGCAGGGTCACCACGCTATTAGGCCACAATGGTTAGTCTGATCAGTTCTGCTTTTCAAAGTTAGTCCTTGCTACATCTTCGATATATGCAAGGGTCGACCTTGCAATGTCCACTTGGAACAGTGGCTGCAAATTGGGTGCGGAGTCCTACCACTGTCCAGTGTCACTGCCAGGTGCCCCTTGCCCCCCACGTCAGGACAACAGCTTTTGCAGTGTAAATGTCTGAACAGATCTGAAAGCTCTGCAGGATTTTTTGCCATAAGGAACAGCAGATGGTGCCAAACCTTGCTGCTCATAGGCTTCCCATCTCTTGCTTGGATGTTCAGCAGTCTCCACTCAGAACATCTGCATCAGTTTTGCCACGGTGGTAACACCTTCTCTGAGTGCTGAATCTACCTGATCCAAAGGGTTTCCCTTTGTCAGCAACAATCTAATCTGCATGGCTGGTGGCTTGCTAAATTTGAATATTAATTCATGAAGTTAAATAATGGTAGATTAAAGTGCTTGAGGTACAGCAAGATTAACAGTATATCCCCTGCAAGTGTGAAAGACTGAGCTTTATAGGAAGATATTTCCAGTATCTTTGTGAACTGTATGAAACAGTAGCTGCTTATTCAGCTTTGGACACAGGATGGTTTGCTTTCCAGTATCATAGGAGAAGTTCATCTCAAATTAGACTTCATGCATTAGCACAAGTGCAGGATGACCAGCCTCCAAGGCTTTGAGATGCCCCTTCCCTGTAGTATACCATGCTCTTCCTCCCCCCGTGCCAGCCTCCACCTCTCACTGCACATAAGGGGGTGTATGACTGGGGAGGGGACACAGGATGCGCCAGCCCCATTTTTGCCCTCTGGACTGGAGAGTTGAGCTGCTGCAAGGTAACAAGAAAGTTATGGGGTGATGGTTACTATTGCTAGAAAGAGTCTCTCTGTTTCACCTCTTGCTCCTCACTTTTCTTCCATTTCCCTGGTCAGCAGCAGTTCAGGCCTTCTGTGGCAGGCACTGAAGAAATCGTTCATCCATTCAGGTTCCTGTTCCACCAGGCATTCCCTTCCCCTCCAGGAAGAGGCCACAGGGAGGCAACCTGGAGACTTGCTACATGGTGCCAGACCCCCGTGAGTCGCCATCCCCTGTGAGATCCATCCTGCAAACAGCAGCACAGGCTGGTCCTTTCCACTATCTGTTTGTAGATTCTTTGACTCCATTCTTCATCCCTTATTCTTGCAGTAAAAGCATGAATCTGATCTTTGCTCCGTGCAAGGAGAAAGCAGTACGCTTGTTTGGGACCTCTTAAGAGCTTCTACTGGTAAGTATGTCTGAGAGTGTCACGTCACCCTAGGTAAAGTCAAGTTCTCGGATTTACTTTCTATACCTCTATTGTAAGGTATCCTTCATCCTTTTTCCCCCCTCTAATGATCAAAGAATTTTTTCCCGCTATCAAGAGATCACCACCTTCTTATATCAAGTCCAGAGGGACGGATTCTTCTCTGCGTCCTCCCCCCCCATGGAAATCTGCAGTAGTTCCATTAATTTAAATGAATTTGTACATGATTTGCATTGATGTAACTGAAGTAAATCTGGTCCAGCGATCAGAACTGCGGTTCCCATGGCAACAGGCAGCCGTTTCGGAAGCATAAACCACCAGGCAGAAGGTATGTTTAGTGTTGAAAGGGGGGACTCCTGAATTCAGTTTTCAGCCATGGGATGAGAACGTAGGCTATATTTGGAGCGCAAGTCCAGGACTCTATTTCTGACTGCCAATGAACCCTTGGGAAAATTGCCTCCCACTGCCTTAGTTTTCCTTCCAGTAAAATGGGGATAGTATTACACAGGAGTGTTTTGAAAATTGATTCAGCCTCCTAAAATGCTTTGAGAGAGATCCTCAGATGAAAGGCGCAGTAGATCACAAACTATTAATAATATCACTTTATACCAGCATCAAATAAAAGAAGCTGCATTGTCGGTGAGTAAGTTCTTACACAAATGCAGGCATTTCCACAGGACCGCTGGGAATACAGAGCATTAAATAGGAAGCAGAGCGGGGCTTTTGTTTAGGTGTGCTGACATATCTTTGGTTATTTCAGTCTGACCCAATGGAAGGTTCTGACACGGTTTAGTCCCAGCTCAGGTTCAGAAGCAGCCAATAAGCGACCTAATTGAGCTCCAAATCCTCTTCTTAAATTGGATAGAGCTGTGAGTATTAACTGGGTCCTCTGAATCCTTGTCTAACACCAGGAAGGAAGCAGTAGGTTTGCAGAAGTATTAACAGCTGATGACTTAAATTCATTATGAGAACAGTATAAAAAGCAGTTCACTGAGGGAGGCTGGTCAAGTTCAGGTCATGCCCAAGTGTGACCTTTGGTCAGAGTTGAAATAAAAAGACCTCAGTCCAGGATCTTGATTTGTGATTCACAAGGAGCAAGTAGAATTTGTGACAGATTGCAAGAAAAAAAAAACCCACCCCAACAAATCCACCTTACCTTGCCCTGGGCATGCAAAACTCTGTTTCCATGGCTATAGGAAGGCACAGCTGAAGGATTTCAGAGCATGTGTTTTAGTTACAGCAGAGATCTGTGGTAACAAAGGAGATCTAAGTAATTGCAAAAGAGAAAAAAGTAGCAGTAGTTTCCAATGAATGGAAGCAGCTTTTGTAGCTTACGAAGTTTTAATATCAGAAGAGACCATTCTGACTTCCCACAGAGCTTTCACCAGAGAGCTTTGCTGCTACCGCTTCTTCTGCCAGTGTTAGAAACACTGTTTAAACATTTCCTACCTCTGCTGATTCTGGCTGAGGTCTCTTTACCTGTAGTGTTGAAAGCTTTGTGGAAACTTGAAAACTTACTTGCACATTGTTGACATGATGGGACGTATTATACTGACACTGATCTGAGTTACAAAGAGAAGAAACACACCAGAATAATTTTTTTAAAGACATCAGAAGGTTTATGATTTTTTTCTATTTTGTCAGAAATTTTGAAGTATAAAAGAACTGATCAATTTCATTCTGATGAAGAAAATCATCAGAACCCTCATGGTCATCTTCTGTTAGCTTCCTCCCCCCAAGTCAAGAGAAGGGCAGGGGAGTGGAGAAACGACTTTATTTTACTCATCACCATAAGTTTTCCGCAAGAAAGCAAAAAAACCCAATATCTTCCTGATTAAAACATAACTAAAAATTGGATTTTTTTATTTTGAAAATTCATTTGGAAATGCTAACTCAAAACAAGCACATTTAAAAAACAAAAAAACACTTTTCAAACACATTTTTGACCAGCCGTAGTTAGATGACAAGTGCTGGTGCCAGACCATTTGCTCTAGGGTTCCCATTGTTAACACTGCTGGAACTGTACTGGTAACAATGGAGGAAAATATGTAGTAAATTTTGCTAATGAGAAGGCGACATTCTCACACAGTCATTTTTTAACATTTAAAAGAACATTCAAAAGCACAATATATAAAGCAAATTCCAAAAAGTTTTATCCTGGGAGAGAAGGCTGAAGCAGAGAAGAAAGCCTTTTCATTCCAGCAATATTAATTCAGAGAAATGCATTTGGCACGAGGATTAAAAAGTTCTGAATGTTGAAGGAGTGCAACTTTTTTTCCCAAGAGAAAATACTGTCAGCGAAGCCAGGCCAATTAGCTTTCCTGGTTTAGAGGATGAATATAGCGTCCTTAAAAGCAAAAAGCATTATTTTGGATTGTCTCCCTACATTTTCCAAGCTCTAAAATGGGGTGAAATGCTCTTTTCCATCACTCTGGCCCACAATTGCCTGTGGAGCACCCCAGGTGGCAGAAGTGACCGGTCCCTTGGATTGAGGGTAGTCGCCGTTCAGACAGAGCGGGGACGGTGAAGGTTATTTGATGGGAGCATCTTGCCTTGCAGTATAGCGGCTAAATAAAGTAAGGTTCATGGAGCTAAGTATACATGGCCTAGCTCTACAAGATGATTAAAAGGTGACTTTAAAACAATCCACAAATGTTTGAAAGGAATCATCATCAGGAAGGGAAAGAGCTATTGATAAAAATAAAAATAGAACTTGGGGCTTGATGCTGAGCAAAGGAAGACATACGCTGCGCACTAATACCTTGTTTTCTGGACATAAAGCCAGTGTAACTGGGGAAAACCATAAATACTTATTATGG
Organism: Ibidorhyncha struthersii; assembly: GCA_013398815.1. Classification (NCBI taxonomy): domain Eukaryota; kingdom Metazoa; phylum Chordata; class Aves; order Charadriiformes; family Charadriidae; genus Ibidorhyncha; species Ibidorhyncha struthersii. The sequence continues at coordinate 326,147 of VZSZ01005648.1, forward strand.
AAGTTTGAATGCAAGAGTTGGGTCAGTCAGTTCTCCTTCTGACACGCAGAGAGACCATGTAAAGTCCAGCCTGCACCTGATAAAAGCAATGCCATGGATGATCTTGAAGGCTTTTTCCCTCTGGAGCTCCAACAATTCATTCAGACACAAACCTAAATGAATGCATCAGCCCTAAAGATACATCTCTATGAAAACAGTGCAGTTTGCAGGCTCTGATGGACCACGAGCCTTTATACTTCAGCAGCAGAGGCCATTGCACAGCGCGGGAGGCATCCTGGGAATGGCTCAGGCGTGGCATCTGGAATCTCCTGGCTTGGTATCAAGGAGATGAAGTGCACACAGAGGTACCTGATCATTGGTCAAACCTGATCAAGCAGAGCAGTGGCCGGGGCTGTATGGCCAAGGCTTCTGGGAGCATTCATACATTTGTACAGAAACATCCCTATTTTCTTCCTATTATTTGCTTAGTGTCAGAAATGCCCTTGGTAGCACACGATGAAAAAAAGAAAAAAGTCATCAAGTGTTGTATTAGTGTGATAGGCTGTTTCCTTCTGTTGCCTTGGTTGTGTTATCCTACAAGGAAGATTAAAAAGAGACAGCGTAGTTCTCCCTAGCTGTCAAGTCCAATCACTTAATTCCACTTTTCTGTGGATTTGTAGGTGAGGAACTGCTCCTGTAAGTCCTCTAGTGCTTTCAGCTGGGATCTTTCTGCACATCAGCTTTGCCTACAAATCCCAGGGTCTTGGTTCTCCTGGGCACAGCTCCTTGCAGTTTGTTTGGGAAGGTTCCTGTAGTGGCACTTGTGGAATGCAGAGCAAGGGTACCGCAAGCAACAACGGAAAGCCCTTTCAGCATCAGGCACTCTGATGAGGCTTGGACGTTCAAGTGTGGCTGCTTCAGCAAGTCATTTTATAATGACAGGTGTCATTTATTTTTAGATTCTGAAAATGTTCCAGTACATTTGCTTTCAAATCCTGCCTCTGAATCCACAGGTGCAAAAAAAGCCTACAGACGTGAGGGCAACAGCATGTAAGGGCAGGCAGCAAGGGCAAGGCAAGAACACCTGCAGAGAGACCACCAGCACCCCCTGAGGTGTGCTGCTGGAGGGCTGCACGCCGCGATTATCATGGGAAAATCCATCACAGCATCTTCCAGCATGTCCCTGCTGTGGACCATCCTGGTATCAGACAGAGAACAGTACCCACCATCTGACAGCGGAAGGAGGCGCTCCTGGGACTGGAATTATTTCCCCTCTGCCTGTGGAATTCCCTTGTGCCCAGAATAATTAGTAGGGCCAGTAGCATTTAAAAGCAAGCACACATGACTGTGTCTCTGATAATGACACTGGAAAAGTAACAGAATCTAATTATAATTAGAAAACAGCCCCAGCAACGTCCCAGCATCACAACGACCATCCTGACTTTGCCACAACAAATGTAAAAATATATCAGCATATTTATAGCTTGGCATCTCTGTCCGTTTGCAGCCCGGTGACGGGCCCCCTCTTGCCCTATTCTGTGTGCCCTGCTGTGCTTCACAAGTAGTAAATAACAGTGACTGATGTGACTGATGTTTATATAGTGTCTACCACTCAAAGATCCTTTTTTTTTTTTCCCCCCAAATTACTCAGTCTACCTATTAGTCTAATCTGCCTGATCTGAGAGATTTGCAAATTGATGTATGCTATTAACAATCACAAAGTCTTGTTGGACATGGCAGCAACCCAATCTGAGAGTGACAGCAGAAACTTGAAAGGTGCTTTGGGCTAAAACTTCCACCTTTTTAAGATTCCCTTATCGCTGCTCACTTTTTTTAGTCAGGTAATTAATTCCTCCTTTCTTCATCCACTAAGAAGAGATTTATAACGTTAGATTTTAGGATTAGCCTCTCTGAGCTCAGTTTGCGCAAGGCGTGGTTTTGGCCTGGCGATGGAAAGAGTTCACGGGGAGAGGAGGATGTGAATTTGGTAGGTGAAAGTTCTGCCTGCAGGGCAGGAGGAGGGAGACGTTTTGCTGGAGTGCGTCTGAATGAGTTGCTACAGTACCAGGTATTCCATCCTAGATCATTTTCCTTCACTTTTTGTCTTAGCCTAGCCTGGCCTGGCGTGTTGCCATAGGCATCCAAAGAGTTGCCATGCTCCCTGTTGGAGGTGGCTGTGTTCTGCAGGAGGAAGGTGATGGTTTCTAGAACCACAGCTTTACACGTAGCCTGTGCGGGCTGAGCACAAGGCAGGTATGGAGGGAATACTTTCTCTGGGAGCTCTGCAGACCAATGGCCGGTTTCTAGATATTTTCGTATGTAGGCCCCAGAGCGTCCCCTGATCTCATAGGTAGTTTGTTGGTATCTTACCTCCAGCTTTGGCTGTCCTTGGCTATGCTTTAACGCTCCTTTCAGCTGCCTCTTCAACGTTCGAGGTATCTCTGCACTTTTAGTCTCCTGACTGGTGAAGTGTTTGGATTTCTCACTGCTTGCATCAGCATCAAAAAAAGTTCATAGAAGATTTCATTGTTTGTTATAGCAGATTAAACACAAATTCTAGCTAAAAAAATATATTACAAGCAACTCAAGACCTTCAATGCATTCCCTCCTCTGAAACTTTCTTTCCAAATCAGAAATTATTAAACTAGCTACATGGAAATAAAGGGTCAGCCGAATGACTCCCCTTGAATCATTCCTGAAGGTCTGATGATGTTTTTTTCCTCCAGTGCTTGGGAAAACTTCCCCTTAAGTCAGTGGTCAGATTCTTATTGTGGTTACACTGGGTCAGATCAAAAGTTGGCTCGTGGAAGAGAACAGAATTATCCTGAACTTGTTAACGGTGTGATTCATGTCTGAGTCTGATCTCATAAATATACCATATTTCAGGTGTTTTCTCTGACTTAGTAAAGGTTTGACTGTGAAGCAATTCCTGACTGTTCCCAACCAATTGTCTCTATGAACACTGTTAGCTGGAAATGAGTGACTGACTTGATAAACTTAAACCAGGTTGGCGATGAGTTGCAGTGGTTCAGAGGTAGGCATTTTTATTCCAAAATAGGAGTGACTACAGAGGGAATTAATCAGGAATAACTGCTCTGCTTTTAATCCATACTGCTTGAAACCAAATTAACCTCTCTGTGTGCACAAGCCTGAAGGATTTAGCTGAAATTGCTGAAAAGCCTCCAGATTTGCATGATAATTTCAAAGGGACTGTTCCTCTGGGTAAATACCCTGTAGAACTGAGCCATAATTCTTTCTCCATCCCCAAATATCAGTTTCCCCTCTTGCACTTAATAGCTTTGTGTTTGTTTTTGATGTTAAAGGCCATTACAGATCAAGTGTGTCCTTAAAATTTATTTTCTGCCCATACAGCCTATGGGACAAGCTAGCAATTAGAATCAGTGTTTGTACATGACGAAATAATACTAATGCAATTACAGCATGGGATGGCACAGCTCTGGCAGATGGGATGGAGGCAGTTTCCCCCCGTCCCTCCTGCCTCAGGACCAGATGCTGCGATGTGCGCTCCCATGTCCTCTGATGAGGTCCCAGCTGTGCTGCCTGGCCCCAGCCTGAACAGGGTAGGACTCGCTTCTGCTTGATTCTGAATTTAGTTTCATTTCTCCATTGTTCAAAGATTCAGGGTCAACAAAGATGTAAAGTGACCGCAGTGTTTGTGTTCATACTGTATTTAGGCAGCAGGAGAGCGTCTTTCCTCTGCCTCCTCCCACCTCCTGTGCACCAGCTTCAACTGGAGCTTGGGCTGTGGGTGGACACTAGTCTGCTCAGGTTTAGGCCGTCATTCCGAAGTCACTTTGTGGAGTTGGCTCCAGACAATAAGCACTGAGTTCTCATTTGCTATCCGTTCACGCAGCAGAGTGGAGCCATGGTTTTGTGTTGTAGAACACATTGGCAGCAAACAGCTTTTGAGCACCATAGGCGCTCTGATGTGAGACATCAATCAATACGGGAAAAGACTGAAAGCCTTAAGCACACAGTTTACCATCTTATGCAAGTAGAGGCAAATATGGGTAGGCTTATATAGTGATTTACTTTGCTCCATTCAGTCTCATCCAACTTTCAGAATCATTCCTACTAGCCAAAAGTCAGCTTGGAAGCAGCCTTCAGACACTGCTTCCCTCATGGCCCTGGGGTGAGTTGCTGAAGAGGAAGAAGGAATAATGGTGTGAGGGAATGCAAAAACCAGGAATGCTTGCAATTTTAGTGCATTCTCTATTTTCCATGTAAGACGTTCCCCAGATTTTGAGGGTAGAGGTTACGAAAAGCTCAATAATAAAAGTTCTTCATCTAAGCAATCAGGAGCCATGCCAAACAGGAACAATTCTGGGAAATAACCGTTTTATCTTTGGTACCTAACTATATTAAAAAAAAATTAAAAGCCTTTTATTATGATTAATTTATTGTGCTCAGGAAGTTTATGCAGCTGCCATTGATGTGGGGTGCTTGTCCCTTGGTTTTTCAGGTCCTGTGAAGTCCAGCAGTAAAGGAAAATGTTTTTCAAGCACAGCTTTTTTATTTCTCCTCTGGGTACCTTAACTCAGTGGCAGAATTAACCGAAGGAACTTACTGTGAGAAATACAGAATCCTGTAAAGGGATTTAGAGGGATTTGGGAGATTTAAAGATTTTTCATCGTCATGATTTGGAATGATCAATTTATTTTTTGTACATATTTTCCCATGTTAAGCTCATGAGGAATATGAAAATCCTATTAGGAGGATGAAGCAGATATTTCTGTTCTTAGAGGATGCAACATCCCGCCTCCTGTAAGAGGTGGACTGTGAAGGCTATCTCATTTATCTTGCTTCACCCTTTCCACTGGAGTCACTAAGGCTACCATTACATCAGCCATCACATCTGTACCTCTGTCCCACTCAGTTAACAGCATCTGGCTTAGTCCAGCTTTGAAACTGGTGATGAAGCTGTTGTAGCGGGGCAGAAAGTGGTATTCACCTGCGGACTGACCTCCTGTTTGTCTTCAAGCCATTCCTCTGCGCTCACATTGCAGAAGGCATTCCTTCTTTGTTTTAATCCCTCTTTTTTTTTTATTTTGTGTAAAACAATGTTTTATTGTCTACTATTTATTATTTGCTATCTCCTATTATATTTAGTACTTCTACTATTTATTATTTACGATCTGTTTTATTCATCTAAATTCTATTCCACTGGAAGGCATAAGAAATCCTTCAAGTTGCCCACTCAGTGCAGCTCAGTGATTTTCCAGGCAATTGCGATTTGAAATGGAAATTGCCAGTACCGACTGTCTGCTTTCCCCGGGTAGAAGGCGAGAGCTATAAGCTGAGTCTGCCTCGGTTTTATTTCCTCATATCTGGAAGGTCCTGGAGAAACAGTCTTAAATCCCAGGTGTAGATTTTGGAATTGTCTCCACCTATCTCCTGATGTTCTCCAGAGACAATCTCTGTTCTTTCTCACACAGGAGAATATGGAAAACATATAATGAAACAAAACTTGGAAATAATGAAATCCTCCCAGACTTGGCATTGTTTTTCCCCACCAAGAGACAGGTGGAGCAATGCGGAGCTACAGAGAGCTCATGAGCACGGCCGGAGTCGAGTCCAGCAATTAGTCAGAGAAGTCAAAGCCAGAGTCAAAAGTAGCTGGCAAAGTAAACATGAAACTTAAAGCTAGAAGGAAGGAATGAGTAACTTCAGTCAAGGCAGCTGCCGGACTGAGTGACACAGGGAAAAATGACAGAGCTGAAATCAAGGTAACAGGTGAATGGGGTAATGCTTTATAGACTGTACTTCCGTCCAGAAATGGCCCTGTGTTTGAGCCACCAAAGGACCTGTAAGGTAAAATAGGGTTTACCTGTTCTTAAAAGCCACAGACCTGGTGGTGATGAGGAGAAACAATCAAGCAACCTGCTTTTCAGAGGATTGGTCCCCAGTCACCAGCAATTAGTTCCCTTCATGTTCCAGCCACCTTGCTCTGCCAACAGTGAAAGTCTCCACAGGATTTATGGTTTTAGGATCCACAAATGCCACAGATTGTCTCTGTAACTTCAGGTCATGAAGATACTGTGTTGGGATATGGAGGTGAAAACACTTCTATGTGAGAGGCTCACATGGGCTGGATGAGGTGCTTTGAACTCCTTAAACAAATTCTTATTTAGAACATCCCAGGAGATCCTTTAAGAGAGGAATGCATGTATTGGGGTGACACAAAGGCAAAAATTGTTTGAGGGAACCTGTTTATTTGAAAAACGTGCCTTGCTGCTCCAGTCTGAATTGTTTGTCTTCCTTGGAATGAAAGAATGTAGGACATGGAGGGGAGTCTTGCCAGAAAAGCCTTTTGGAATTGCAATGAAATGGCCGTGTTTGTGCTCAGAAGGGTCTCAGGCTTGTTGTGTTCACATCTGCTTTAAGTTATCCTGATGTTGTTTTTTTTATTTTTTTTTTAATTGAGCTTAACATACTGAGAAACGCACAAAGCTCTCCGGCCCCCAGGCACAACAGGAAAAACCTCAACAACATCCACTGACCCTGCCACCATGTGCTTCCCAACAAACATTCCCAAACAAATACTGGTGATGACAAATTGGCCCAGAAGCAACTTGATGGCGGGTGCTTAATTGCGCACTACAGTGCTCGGCGCCTTGGAAAGACGAGGGTGGAGAGCAGATAATGAGGGTTGGATTTGCTAACAGTGGGCATCGGCCACAGTTGGCAGGTTTGGGGAGCACAGATCAAGACAATTATCGCATTTCGCTGTGTGATGGATGTTAGGCTGAGTCAGCCAGCTGCTAACCAGGACCAGGGGGAAGCTGTTCTCAGGTCTTCAGTCCCACTTCTTAGCATAGGTGGCTCTGAGCAACCTTTGAGCTCCTCCTAGACATAGACTTTCTTCAGGCCTGTATTATTTCTGGAATAAACTGCCTGCAGGCTCTCTCTGGGACCCAGACAGCTGAGGACAGCTGCAAAGCAGCGTGCTGTGACCGTGCCTTTTGCTCCCTGCCTTCTGCATGCCCCATTCCCAAGGGGCACGCGGGGAGCCGGCCATGAGCCATTCAGGCAGCTCTGCTCTGGCCTAAAAATACCAGAGGTTTTCACTGAGATGATTTCTACCCAGTTCAAAGAAGGAGAGCACAAAAGGGATTGGGCCCTGTGGGTGTTGGTTGGCCGAGACAACAATTCCGTTGGCATGGGCCTGGTCTGCAGACAGCAGCTTTATCATGTGATGACATGAAAAGATGGCAAGGGCAATCGTAGTGCCCAGCTGTCCTGGGGCAATCTCAAGATCTCCACGCTTTCCTTTTGCACATGATTGCCAGTGCATAGAGACCGAGGAGAGACCCTTCATGCTGGGCTTGTGGGTGCACTTACCCTGGAAGAGGCCAGGGCAAGGGAGGGGGGTCTGTTTTCGTGTGCAACTATGTGGTCACTTGAGTGGATACATGCACAGTGAGAGGGCACCTATGGGCACCTACCTGTGCACATCCCAGCCCCAGAGATCTGCTATAAAAGGGCCTGTAGTCTTCACTGGAAGGCAGACGTGGTGCCTTCCCTGTCCAGACAGTCCAAAGCTGCTGTATTTTAAGGAAAACTGGTTCTGGGTTTGCCTTAAGTATCAGGTCATAAATTGTAGAAGGATTTCCCTAGTTCAGCTGCGGATGCAACAGGCACGTGGCAGAGAGCTGGAGGTGCCGTGTGGTGTCAGCGCACCGCGCGCGCTAGCACGGTGTGAGTCCCCCCGCCAAGTCACTGCTGGGGGGGCACAGGGAGATTTGGGTGGTGGCTGCCCCGCTGGCACCATGGATGTGTGCATGCGTCAAGAGCAGCTTTGTTGCTGCATGCGTGGCTGTGCTTGCATCTCTGCTTGCAGGAAACACGGACAGCGCTTAAATTACGTCAAACCGTGCAAAGCTGGGCCCCTGGACAGCAGTGGGCAGAGCCGTGCGTGCACCCGTGGAAGAGGACTTCTTGTGGTGCGTGAGCATCTCTGTGCAGTCTCATCATTGTGTCCAACATGCCCCCAAAGCTTCTTTGTGCCCCATTTCGCACGTTATTGGACTCACTGGTTTGTTCTTAGATGCACTGAGTGTTTGCCAAAGAAGAGACTGTCTAGACATGATGTCAAGCTGACCAGCTTCAAATCTGACTTGTCCCTGGGGGGTAATCACAAGCCTGGGAGAGGCCTTATCAATAAAACATTTTCCCTGCAGGAGGGTAAAGAAAATATGTAGCAGGTGATTCAGGTTTGCGGGAGAGAGGGGGAGCTCTGTCCTTCTGTCCTGCTGGGCTGGCTCTGCGTTAGCAAGGTGCCCCTTGCTCACTGTACCTTCTTTGCTGGATTATATGTTGGTAATGGTTGTTTATTTTTAGATAGCAAATCTCAATCTGTGATGGTGTTTTGGTTTTGCTTTGTGGGCGAGGTTTGCTTTTCTTCTGGGAGGGTTGCAGTTTACCACTAAGCTCTTTTGGCATCCGAAGGACAAGTTCAGTTAAAATAAATAAATAAATAAATAAATAAATAAATAAATAAATAAGAATTCAATCAGCAAATAAAGCAGGATGTTATGTAAGAGGAATAATACTGACACGGGGCTCCCCAGCCTCGCTGCATCTCCTCCTTCTTAGGTGATTAAAGGTTTCAGCATCCCCCAGGGAGGGGGCCGGCATTGCATAAGAGCCTCTTTGCTTCGAAGCATTTTGCTCTCTTTTAAATCTAAGGGACCCGGTGGATTTATGACCAGCCTGGGCTTTTTAAGCAGATGGCTAGGTTTGTTGTCATTTTATTGGAATGATAATGATAACTCTGCAAGCTGAGAGGATTAATGCACGAAGTGGAAAGCACTAGCACTTTTTTTTCCCCCTGCGGTGTTTTCCCACACACAAAGGGCAAAACACACAGTGCCAAATCTTTGGCTAGAGTAAAGCAAGGGGTCTGCATGGGCAAGTACCACAGGGCTGGCAAATTTCCACAGGATGGTGTTAAAGAAAAAACGGGCTGCACACTCCTTTTCCTTTTCCTCTTTATGGAGTGCAAAGAAGCCAAAAGTATATTGGGTTTTGATTTTTGTTAAGGTTTTTAAGCACATACTAGCAGCTCATGCCCTGCCTACCTCATACTTCATGGAAGACTGAGGACAGCTAGAGAACCTGTAGGTAGAGAAAACCACGAGCCCCGAGAGAGGAAGTGAGTTATACTCAGTTTATGTTTTCTGTTTGTATTAACATCCCCCTTTGTTAAGCATCTTATATATAGTGAGCAAAAATCATTGCTTGTTAAAGAATTCAGCAATCTGCCATTGTAGAAAGAAAGTGAGCTCTCACCGTCTCTACTGCTGACTCTGTTGAAAAGATTGAGAGTCTGCCTTCCTTAACATGGGAAGATTGACTTCAAAACAATGAAATGGAAAACAAGTGTTTCCATACACACAACAACGGAGCCTGGTGGATTTGCACCTGTGGTTAAGTGTCAGTGTGGATTCTCTCACGTCTAATATGGTTTGAACCCTGCCATGGCTTCCTCTCAGAGATCATTAACGGGGTCTCTATCCCTCACCATCTGCATATTTGCACTAATTATGTAAGAAATTCCTGTCTTTGAGATCTTTGTGAGCTTTACTTCTTTAGCCTAGCAGGCTCAAGACCTGGAGTTCTTTCTGTTTTCTCTCATTTTTGCCATTCAATTATTGTATCTTTTTTCTACTGCCATGAGGGACCTAATTAAAAGTGTATTTAAAGTGTATTATCACATGGGTCTAGTTGCTGGAGCTGTATTAAAACCAGTAAATTTTAGACTCTTGTGACAAAACAGTGGCAGCTGCCAACAATTTTGGACTTTTGAGGCCTCCAGCCAATTTGCTATCTCAGAAAAGCTCGACCAGCCATGCCAGTGTACTTGTGGGACTGAAAATGAAGCTGGAGGGAGACGGAAGAGAAAACAGTGTTTGGGGGCTTTGTAATAAATACTGAAGAAGAAAAAGTGAGGGAATGAGCTAGAGAAGCTAAACCACAACCAAATTTCAAAGCATGCCTCCTCTCCATGGGCGCCGTGTTCTCCAGTGCCACTGAAGTGCAGGAAGGTCAGTGTGCCCTGAGGGGCCCTTCCCAGAGGCAAAGGCTATTAGAGAGCTCTGTGTGCAGAGGTGGGAGAGGGCACCCGAGCTGATCTGGAGTTTCACTGCTGAAATCTAAAAAGTGAATCATGGGTAGAGTTTGCTGGGAATTCGCTGACGAAATGTTTTCTTCGTCGGAAAGCAACGATTAACTGAAAACAAACAAACTCTGTTTCATCTAAATGAATAAATTCCCACTGAAATACAGGCTAAATTCCCCTGGATCTGTGCCTGGTTCCTAGTATGACTGTCAGAAAGCCGGGCAGGCACTGAGGGTCTGCAGCTCCCGAGTAGTTCTGCCATGCTGAACCGGGGCTCCCAGAGCTTCCGTGCTCCCAGCTGCCCATCCAGGAGACCAAGCAGATTTGGGAGTCCTGCAGCTCCCAGCATGGGCTAGGGCTCCAGCCTTCTTCCCTCTGCAGGAAAGGCGGTTCACTGATACCAAATGCTGTGGCGCCCAAAAAATAACTTGTGGTGTTTCCAAAGCGTTGGATCAGTGTGAAAATCTTCTAGTATCCTGGGTGTTGGACTGCCCCTTGTTCACACGTTGTCCTCCAGCAGAGAGAAGTTGGCTGGTTGATTTGAGCAATCACGCCTTGCTGGAAAAACGTCTTTCCTTCACCAGGATGTACTAGGCACAGGCACTTTGCAAAGATGGACTTAATCCCATGGATGACACAGTTCCAAATGCAGAACATCTCCTTTGGAGAAGGAGTAGTACTGCTATTGGCAGCACCTAGATAAACTATCCTCACATGCAGCGCAAGGTCTTAGAAGGGCTATGATGGTCCCGAGGCACTCTTACCATATTTTCTTGCGGATAAGGAAAATCTGAAGAATCCAAGCCTTCACTCCTTATCTTAAGGATGTTGAAGGCAGCTGAACTCAGAGCCAGATCACCACAGCAGCAGGGCAGCATTGCTGATAGGGTGGTTGCCTGGAGAAAAGCCTGGCAGCGAGCAAGACGATTGTTATGCAGGATGATCTCCTATACTTGATCTTCCCTGAAGTTCTTGGACATACCTGAGGACCAAACACCAATTTAACGGATTCAATATATGTTAAGTAAAACCTAGCAGGAGATCAATGAAAGTACTATAATAGAGTCCAAGGGGATGTTTTCCCTTGTTGTGGTGGATACATGCCGTTCACTGGTTCCATAGAGCACATTTATATAAACTGCTCCCTGGGAGCCATATTGTTGGCTACAGGGGATCTCAGTAGCATCACCACAAGCTTGAAAAAGGCTATTAAAGATGAGGTTTGTTCTAAAATATTATGTAGGTTGTCATCCGTTAGAAAGACAAAGCTATCCCATTGTATTTATACTCGTCCCAGCATTAATTTTCATCTGCTGTTACAAAGTTAAAACAAAATTTACAAAATTTGTTCTTCATTGCTGTTAAAATGCTTTACATATTTAAAACACTTTGAATTCCCATGCTGAAAGGTATTGTGAAAGCAGTGTTCATATTTATTATTAGAATGAGGTTAACAAGCAGTCTTGCCTGTAGAGACATCTGGCAACAAACTCATCTGAACTGAGCGGAGGCCACTTACTAATAGGGTTTCTAAGTAGGGAAAGGGACAGGGTGTTCTCAAAGATCCTGTAGCTGGAATTAAAACAGGGAGATTGAGCTTATCTGTATAATTTGCACGTCTCACTTTAGGACCCTTTCTGGATGTTACCACACATATAGCTGAAATCAAATAGTCATCTGATATAACATCGGTTTCAACTTATAGAGCTAAAAATGAACTGCCTATAGACAGTCCAGGAGCGTTATGGGAAGGCATTGCCAGCAGCCAGAATATTTCTTTCCTTTCAGAGTGGATAATCAGAATCAGTTTCTCCTGCTTGCGCTAGAAGTTACTCTATTCTCTCTTGATAATAAGCTGTTTTGGTTGAGCTAAGCCCATATGAGCCAATAGACAGCAAAGGAAATTTGTTGGAGACGTAAACATTTTTTTATCCCTTCTTATTTTGAAGGCAGAGAGGAGGGAGAAAATGCAAGGGTGACAGCTGAGGAGGGGACGTGTGTCAAAGTTTTGCAGACACAGCAACGACGATTTGACGCAGAAAATGGTGGGTGTACCCCACCTCTTTTTTTTAAGTGGATGCCTGACACAATCTATGTGTGCATGAGGTGTGATGGGGGTCACTAGAACTTAGAATCCACGGATGACCCAAACATGTAATAGGTACCTTTTAAAGATACTGAATGTAGAAAAAATGCAGGGTGGCCAATGGGAAGGAAAACACAGGGTGCTTAACTGACCTGTGCTGGGTGACCAAATAATCTTCACCCTCAAATTTTCAAGAGACCCGCTATGTGAAATTGCAAGTTTGTTAGAAAATATTTTCATTAATCCATCAAGTTAAAGGCAGTACTGTACGATTAGAGAATAGAAAATGTAGTACCTATACTTAAGATAGGGTGAGGAAGCAATGTGGAAAATTATAAACCTATCACTCAGACCACAATAGCATATAAGGCTATCAGAAAAATTTTTGAAGGAAACAATAATTAAAGGCAAGGAAGTAATGAAAAAATGGGATAAAATACAAGTGTTTACCAAGGATAAATCATGTCTGACTAAACTCATGTTTTTCTTTGATAAGATAACGGATGTAGACAAAGGAGATGTGCTAGATCACATCTGTCTAGACTTCAGTGAAACAATAAAGGTATAAGGTCACAATGGGGAATTTTTAGCAGAGCTGGAGAAGTTGGGGATTACAACAAGAGTGAAAAAATGTAAAAGGAGCAAGCTAGAGGGGAGGTGACAGAGGGTAACACTAAAAAGGGACAGGGGGAAGCTACCAGTACAATTCTTCAAAGAAAAGTTCAATTGCCTATCTTAATAGTTTCATGAATAACACGTATAAAAGTATCACAATGAAATCCAGTGATAACACAAAGCCAGGAAAAATTGTCAATGGAGAGGAGAAACAGGAAATGAAATGGGAACGAACTGGTCTATTAAGCTGGTCCCTGCAGAGAAGCTATCATTTAAAATGTTAAAATAACCTTTTCTTATTGTGTCTAAGAAGATGAGGCCAAGAGGAGATACAGTTGTTCTGGCACACAGAACCAGGGTGTTAAGACCTATTTAAGTTGAAGATCAACTTTGGCACAGAATTAGAAGGGCACGAACTGGCCAAGAATATTATTATATTTTACTGAAAATATATGTTTAGCCCAGGAATTAGAGAAGTTTTCCAGCTTTCTGAAGAGTGCAGTTCTGGAGTGACTATTCAGTAGAAGTAAATCATCTGTTTCTGAGATGACATTTGATCATTTTATGAGCATGAGGACTGCTCCTGTTCAGTTGTCCATATTGTCTGTCCTTGCCTCCCCTCCTAGGGAGACAAAATTCTGAGGAACTTTAGGTCACAGTGGGTCTGGAAACATTCTTCCATTTACTGGAGTGTGTTGGTTCACTTCTGACATCGTAGATATGAGTCACATGCAATGTATCTGTGAGGAATGACAATCTGGTAAACAAAGCCCTGGGACACAGGGAATATGGGTTTCATTCCCATTCTTTTCCAACTTTCTTGCATGCTCTCAGATAACCCACTAAGGATCTAAGCAGCTGAATAAGAATTTTAGTGACCTGAAGGCTTACTTCTGAACCTGCTGCCCTCAGTGAGTGGTCATCTAACATAAGGAAGCAGTTAAACCTTGATTTTTCATTTGATCTGAGATATGCAATGCTCTTTCTAAACATGCTCCCATCTGAACACCTAGGTGCTCATTTTCCATCTCTGCCTAGTCACTCCTTAAGTATTTGTCAACCTTCTTCCACCAGTTCTCCCAGGGGAGTTTCAGCTAACATGATGTTGGGAAAGTCTCATTTGCAAGCTGGAGGGGAGGAGACAAGAGAAGAGCCCCCAGCACAGGACACCACCAGGGTGGGCATTCCCTGCTTGGAACCACTGGGACATCTTCCTTGCAAGAAACTGAAAGACTAATGCTGCAGCCTGATTTGGAAAAGCTCCAGCATCTTGGGTCTCTGCCCAGCCATGAAGGTACTCACCTGGGATAGGGTGTCTTCTGTGCAAAGGATAAAGTCATTTTCCAGGGGAGATTTATATGTCTCATTTCATTCTTGTGCAGAACAAAACCAGTTGCTGAAACCTCACTTTTTTGATTTTTTGGATTTCCACCAACTTTATGTGAGGTCCCCCGGGGTCCTCATCCCTACGAAGAATTAACAGCGTGTGTGAGGGCTGCCCTCCGAGCCAGTGAGTATAAAAGGGGAAGCGGCTTGCTTTGGTCTCCACCCGAGGGGTCAGGGAGGCTGAAGGAAGCAGCTGTTCTATCTGTAGCTTTTCATTTTGCTCCCCATGCTGGAAACAGAGTCTGTGATTTCCTCCAAGTCCAGCCAAACGCTGGCTTTGAGTGACAAACCCTGCAAAGAGCAGCAAGTTGGTGGAATGTTTTATCAGCTGTCAGCTTTAACCCAGAGCAAATGACAGTGAAGCAGCTGCAACCTCTTGGTCCTGGGGCTACCCAAACCCCAGCATCCTTTCCTCTTCCAAAGTGGAAGGCTTGCGTTGGCTCCTCCGGTTGTGCTGACTGCACAACCTGTCTGATTTGCCTTGGCGTTTTGGGAGTCCTGCCATGCTGCAGCACATATGGTCCCTGCAAGGCTCCATGGGCAGTGCAGTTCTTTATCTCCCCGTCCTCAGAGTGGATATTCAGTGAGTGCCCGTAGTTGCATCTTCCATTTGTCCTTTGATCAATGTCATCATGATGGTCATCGTTATCACTGTGGCTGGTCACCAAGTAGCTTGCTGCCCTCCTTTAAAGGTTCCAGCCTCTTTCAGGTCAACCCAATTATTCGGAATTATGTGCTGAGGTCTAGTTTTCTTTATGAAACTTTGCACAGTATAAACACTTAGATTTGCAAATGGTGATGCGCACAGTGGCTGGCAAAGGCTCCCAGCAGCCTCGTGATATGTTAACCTGCTTCTGTAGCCAGAGAACAGCAAGACCAGAATGGGATTCATCTCAGGTGCTCAGCCAAGTGCAATATAAAATGTTTACATGGACACACTGGTACTAAGCTGAGAAGAAATATCAGGCTTTATGACACCAATTATCCTTCTCTAACCATTAGGCTACTCTGCAAGCCCTAAATGCATGGGGAATTTCAAGACGGGCCCTGGAAATAAATTGAGAGAATATCCTCTAGATCTTGATTATTAATTTACTGCTCTTCCTAAATACTTAAACCTAATGGCCAATTAAAGTCACTGATTATTCCTGCTTGAGTGCCTATAAGCTTGCCTAAGATGTGATTCGGGACCCCAAGAGAAGACAGGTAAAACTGACAAAAGCGAATACCTTTTTGTATGCGTACTAAACACTGTAGCAAGGGTAGAACATCAATGAAGCCCAAGCATGCATTTCAGAGGGAAAATTCAGAGAGAATAACATTACACAATGTAATTCTGTCCTCCTAGAGCCAGGAATATTCATGCATTCTCTGAGTCAGGATTAAGGAAGGCCACCAGAAACCTCAAAGCAAACTCTGCAAAACATCCTTTTTTATAGATCTTGTGTCCTGGATTCTCTTCTTTTCTTGTTTGTTTTTTTTTTTTTTTTTCTCCTTTCTTTTTTTATTTCCTCATAGATTTACGTCTATCAAGATAAATCACTAGCAAGTGCAGTCTTGGTTTCATCCATCTAGTCTTCACCATTCAAGACTCCTCCTGGTAAGATCACAATTATGTAGCTGCATCCAGAGCAGAGGACTCAGGCCACTGCTGCAGACTCTAACCAGTTGTTTGCTAACAATGACCAACATTTTCAGAGGGGATTATGATTGTGGGTGCTCAGAGACCAATGATAGGCCTTGCATAGCTACACAGCACTCCCAGAAATTGAATTCCTTTGCAAGGGGCTTCAGCTGGGGCACCAGAGATTAGCAAATTATTCTGAGAGGCTTTGCCCAGGAAGACTAGCAATAAATAATTCATCTGCTTTTCACAGCTGAGACCACAACATATATGCTTTTACCAGTTATCTCCAAGAGAAAAGGAGAAATTGAAAGAAAATGTCTTTTGCCAGTTGATGAATAACCACGTGAATCTGCTTCAGAGATTATTTGGCGTTGTCTAAGAGTTTGATTTGTCAGGACTATGTGAGTGGGATGTCACATCAGTATGTTTCTTCAGCTGTATATATAGAAATATGTGCGATGGAATGGAGGGAGTGTTGCCCGAGGTCCAGGCACAGCACTTCTGGATGGCCATCTTAGTTCTGCCACGGTTTTGCTAAAACACCTTATGAAACCCCACTTAATCTCTCTGTTTCTGTAACAAAAGAGTTCAATTACAGCTGAAGAGTCCTACATCGTGTCAATGGTCACACAGCCTCATAAACGATGGTTTGCAAAGAGCCCAGAGGGCCTGAATGCTGGAGGCGTTGAGAGCATTGGCCATGTGGTATGTATTAAGAAAGGCAGAGAAAGAGATTCCTGTGTTTAATGTTCATTTATACAAGCTGAGATGAAGACAGGCAAGCTGACTGGAGCTGCGCGCTGACCCACAAAAGTGCTGTGGCCTGCGAGGAAACACTGGGAGCCCTGGGCTGGTTCGTACCGCGGAGGAGACAGGCTGGCTATGCTCAGATACATTAAGGGATGTTCTGAGGGAGAGCACACATCAAATACTCTCATTAGTAAAATGACAGAAAATGCTGTTATGGCTTGAGGCTGCAGCAGGGAACATTTAGTATAAATATTAGGAAAAAAAATCATAATTCCAAGAAGAGTTACGGCAATTGGAACAAATTATCAGGGGACACTGTGGAATCTCTTCTAAGCTTCCAGCCGTCGCTCTGGGAAGATTAAATAAATCCCAGTCCGTGGCAGTAGCTGGGGTGGTCTGCATGATCCCCGGCACTCCCTTCAGCCTCAAACAATTCTCTGAATGGGAGGAATGGCTCGTCCGTAGAGCCCGCAGCTTGGATAATGCACTGACTGCTCTTTCAATTACACATGGCTCTCCAGGGCAGGGCCCATATTTCTCTCTGCCTTTGGAAAGCACCCAGAACATATTAGGCAGCACCACAATATAAATAATAACAACCCACTGTCCCCATCTCAGCAGCAGAACAGCCGCTTTCTTCAGATTCCCTCCTGCGCTGTGAGCTGCAAGGCCAGACAGTAGCCCACTCCAGCTGAGCAGTCATTTAAGAGTCAGCCGAAGGGCAAAATCCCATGGCTACGGCACATGACATGGAGAGTTGGTGTCAGAACAGCTCTGGCAACTCTCCATCCTCTTGTCTTTCCAGCTTCTCAAGCAGGTAGCGGCTCCAAGGACGGGACTGCTGCTTTCCAGTGGACAATTAATACCTGAGCCAGTGGAGGAACACTGTCCTGCCTGGCAGATGGTATGCTGGAGAAGACCGGATGGTCACAGGTTATGACAGGCACAGACTTGCTCACCCAGTAGCAACCCTGGAGCTGGACCTCAGCGGGGGGTAGAATGGGTGTAGTGGCTGCCGTGGGTGGCAGTGCTGGATAGTGGAGTGGCCAGGCTAGGAGGTGGCACATTATGGTTTTGGCATAATACTAATTAACGCTACAGAGCTATTATAGGTGTTCCTATCACTGTAATGCTGCCACCTGCTCTACAAGAGCTGTCCTCCTCCGCAGGCTGAATTGCACTGAATAAATTTGAGTTCCCCTTGCTAATGTACCTCCCTTCCTGCCAGACTGCGGGGTTTTGGAAAGTCAGGATAGCATCTGAAGCCAGCGTTTCTCTCATTCACACCAAGCAGGAGCAGAGCAGCCAGCTGAGAACCTGGGAGGGTGCCAAGAAAGAGCATCCCTGGGGTTCCCAGCTCTCTGCTGCAGTTGTTGCACAGATGGGAAGGTGGCTCTTGCAGCACCGCAAAGTCCCCTTTAGCCCCATCAGGTTGGATTGATGTTCCTTGTTCTCTCATTCCTGTCTGTAAAGGGGCTGTTTTTCCTGCAGTAAGCAGTCTTCCAGCGTGCTGCTACCCTCTTCATACTAGGAAGGAAAGTAAGACTGGTAGCTGATTTTGGCAGGGGAGGAAAGAAAGACTGAGAACACACAGACACCCCCAGTGACTGCCAACTGTACCTCTTCTGGGTGTAGGTCCTAGGAATACTAGTATGCAATGTGTCCTATTTATTTTTCGCTCATTTGCTCTAACATTTGAGCAGGAAAAATCATTTTAGTTGAGAGACACGCAGAAGTCCCTCTGCAGTTACTGAGTGACTTTGTCAGGTGTTCAGTATGCCACATCTGCCTAGTTGGATTGCTCCTGTGCGTGTTCCCAAACTAGAAACGGGGCAGGGAACTCTGCATTTTTTTGGCACTACACTCCTACTGCAGACTGTCTGCAGATTTATAGAGCTATAGCAGTAGTATTGGCCACAAAACAATACTGGCTACAAGACACAGTTATGATGATACCTAAATAAGAACAGCTTCAAGCCAGAGTGAACATTCCCAGGGATGTCAGTAGAATCTAATTTCCTAGTTGGAGGGTGTTGAATGACTTATGGCTTCTGACTTTGGTGCCAGCGGATAATTCTTAAAAATGTAGGTTTACAAAGGACTGTGCAAACATGGTTCCTCCTCCACCCCCTGCAGGGATGGATAACTGAAGGCAATGGCTTTATGTTCAATATGGAGAAGATGATCTTCAAGAGGAGAAGCTGCAGAGACATTAACTGATTTTCTGTGACGCCAAAATAATGCCTTAACAGAACACGATGAAGCCTACAGCAGTACTTCATCCCCAGCGCTGTGCTTAGATCATAGGGTCTGAGTTTCTTCCTGATTTTTCCCTAGCTAACACAGGGCAGGCTCTTCTGATGAAACTAGAAAGCAGGAGCCACTTTTAATGGCAGATGACATCTGTTTGACATGCCAACAACAGACAGGTGATAATACTAGTTAGAAAAAGACAAAGAACCACGATTCAGATCTGAATTAGGGTTCACAGCTGGTTTGGAGTTAAAGCCAGGGTTTCAAAGATTAGAAATACACAGTGCTTTTCCACCTGAAGATCTACAACCAAACTGGAGATAGCATACAGACTCCTTCTGGTTTCAACTGTAATTGTAAACCACAAAGCCCCACAGAATAGTTAGCTGGGGATGAAGAATTATACTGAAATCCACCTCTGCAGGCCCCACAGTACTTCTGGGGGAAAGGTCAGAGCACACCTAATCAGCCCAGGAGAGAGACACCTTGGCAATCTCGTTAACCTGATGAGGTGCAGCTGTAAAAAGCCCTGCCCAGGGAAGCTTCTGTTTCTCCGATCAAGTCTGTGAAATTTTCATTTGTAGACTTGGCTTGAAGGCAGACATGCTGGTAAGCAACGAGGGGTGGCTGTGTTGTGATGGGTGAGTGATATCGAGAATTTGCTATGGGTTTTTTTTATCTTTTTTATTTTTTATTAGAAAAGAGGCAACTACAAGCTATGTCTTATAAGGGAAAGATGTCTCAGAGTCTGAGTGGAGCCTGGTAGCTGACTGTATGGCACTAGTAAGTAAGAGACTGATTGCCTAGAAACTGGAGTTTTGTTGATGGTTGGGGTGAGGCCTCTAAAAGTTGTTTCTTACTATTGCAGCCCACAGCAGCTTTCTTACCCGTGAGCATCAAAGGTGTTGTGGTCTGACGTTCAGGTTTGAATTCGCTGCTGCCTGTATTTTGTTGCTTTCTAGGGGATATTAATGTGAGACTATAGTATGGCTGCACATAATTGCTTTAGTGATAAACGATCTCAGCCGTTACAGTCTTCAGATAGTAAAAAAACTTCCTAATGAAATCCTTGCAAAAAGAGAGGGAACAAAGTGTCTGTGTTTTGTGGCAAACTGGACAAGAAGGAATGGGTTTGTGTTGCTGGAAAAGAGGTTTTGATGGGATTTCAAGGCAGTGAAGTCCTGGGACAGATTCCTTGGGAGTGCACAGAGCCTCCAGCGTTGCAAAGCCCTGAGGGCAATGGGGGAGAGCTGATCCTGAGGCACGGAAATGAGATGAGCTGGGGTCTGGGTTTGGTTTTCTTTTGGGCTTGGAATATAAAGGTGATAATTTCAAAAGTGTTTCTTGTTGATTTTTATCTGTTTCCACTGAAATCTATGTATATCTCACTCTTGATGTCAGTGGGAGCAGAGTTAAACCAATTTTGCAAGTCTCAGCTTTACTAGTCACTTCAAATGACCATTGTGATGCTGAAGCTTTTGGCCTGTGGTAACTTTGTTCCCTCTGGAATGATGGAGTACTGCCCTGAATGGCAGATAAGTTTGTTTTCTTCTATTCTTCCTTTCCTATTCTTTTTGTGGTTCTGAAGGATTCTTTGTGGCAGATGTTAGTGTTCATCTCTTGCTTATTAATATTCCCATACTATTCAGTAACACGTTTCTGCTGCTACAGTGCTGCCTGACAGCTTACACTTGCAGTATGTTGAGCCAAGATGTGTAGCAGTCCTGTCTGGCTCCATTCCTTCCTTATGGCCTGATTCAGAGGGAGGTTAGCTTGGCGGGGGGAGGAGGAGAGAGGAATAATTATGCCAAGACAATGTGTTTGGCAAGAGGCTTCTGTCTTCCTCCCATAACAACTACATAAAATGTTTCTAAGTGAGCAGGAGCTAGTATTTTTTTCCTATTCAGGCATCTTCCTTTCTCTGGATCCTTTTCCGCAGCTGGGATTAAGCTGAGTGTGTTTTTCTGCTTCTCATCAGGAGCACCAAGGTTAGGACTGGTGTTTCCAAAATTAGGTGGGTGTTTTTGAGGGGCAGGACGCTGGCTGTAGGAGACCTGACAGAGCACAGCCAGCTGACTCGGATATTCACTTTATGCCAGGCAGAATAGAAATAGCTGAAGCATCTGGACAGTTTTTAGAAGTGTTATGCTTTTGAGTGACAGCTTGGAGCTGAGCTGGGTATGGGGAGCTGGGGGGAGGAAAGTGGGAGCATTGCTGGGTGCAGGAGGGGAAACAGAGCAGAAAGAGTAGGCTCGGCTGGTGCAAGAGGGGCGTTGGGAAGGGGAGCAGAGGTGCAAATGAACTTTCCTCTTCACCCTCACTGGTGCTGGACCTGCCCATCAGTGTGAAACTCGTATCTGAGCCTCTCCCCCTGTCCTCTGGGCACCCAGTACTGGGAAGCTGGCTCGGGGCCATCTGATCTAATTCTGGAACCGTTCTCAGGTTTTCTCTCCTTGGTTTCCCAAGTCTGCCAGGAGAGGCACACAGGCATATATGAACCCTGGGACAACTGCTGCTTGCCAGTCCCAGCTGTGCATCTCGTTAGCAGAAATCTCCAGACTGCTGACCCTCTCAGCTGAGGAAATAGTAGTGGTCTGACGACAGGACCCCACCTCGGAGTGCCTGGCCCCTCAAGAAATGGAAACATTGCCGCAGCTGAGGCTGTGCCTTACACTGATCTGTTTGTTTGTTTGGCTTTCCTAACGCCCGGGCAGTGCTCTCGGGGTGAGCTGGTGTTTCAGATGAGCCCCAAAGAGGGAGAAAGACCTTGAGGGTTGACTTCCTTCCAAGCTGACCTGTCTATTCCAAGAAACAGAAACTTTCCATGCTGAATAAAGTAACTGGCTCTCAGCTTGTTTACAGGGTCTCTCATATGTAACACCACACGTTGCGTTTTACAGGACATAAATAAAAACTGCATAATAGGCTTTCATCTCCAAGCTCAGTGAGGAGCTCTGCCCCAGCCACTGCGGTATCCACCCGCATGGGGAACACCTATTACGTGGGGAGATGAGTCGTAAAGGGAATAAGGCAGAACTAAGAGTGGTTTAAAGGGAGAGGTTATGATGTGAATTTTTTTGTGCAAACTTCAGTCTTAATGTGTGCTCTGAGAGCAGGTCTTACTTTATCTGCCTGTTGGATGATATGATCCTCAATACGTACAGATCGTATGCAGGTATAGGGTGGGAATGGAAGGAAGGGGAGGAATAAAAGATGTGGAAATGGGAAGAAGAAAGAGTGCTGGGTGTAAGCAAATAAAAGGAAAAAACATCTGTGGGAGATGAAGAAAGCTTGTTACCTAACATGCTGTAACTTTAATTTTACAGTGTCTACTTGACTTTTGCTAGGGAAAAAAATGCTGCTGGAACCGGTGATCTAAAAGGGATTTTATTGCTGCCAAATGACTGCAGACTTTTTTTTCCTTTTCATTTATGAATATCAACATCAAAATGACAGTGCCACCCAGCCTGAAAGAATTTGCTGGGGCAGGCCGATATTCAAGGGATGCAAAGCCATGTAAACATGCTGTTGATAGGGGAGATTTGTGCCAGAATTGAAGGTGACCGTTCTGTTTCGGTAGGTGGTGGCAGCTGGATCTCTGACATCTTTCCTGAAGAACAACCAGTTCCTTCCTAATAGTATAAAGCAGGAGAGAAGACCGCCTGCCCTTGAGGCTGTGGCTGGCTGGAAAATGGAGAGGTGTGTTTATCTTTGGCTGTAAAATCCTTTCAGCCATTGAACAGGCGGCACTGTGGATTAGACGATTCCTCGTTCTAGACGCCTGGGTGACTGCGGATACCTAGAGCCTTTCACATTTTGTCACCAACTCAGATTTTGCATGGGATGGAATAGGAGGCATTATAGGTCAACACTCTTTGACAGCTGCTTAATGGCTTGTGGAAATAGAAATTTTGGGCAGAGTCCAGTTTCCGTGGGGTCATATGTCAGCACCACAGATCCTCCCATCATAACTGACACTAATTGTTGCCCTTATTGGCAGCCTCAGCAGAATGGCCAGGGGTGAGAGAAATCTTGAAGCTAAAGTTCAGGTGTTCTGGCAGGATGGCGTGGCAGAAGGTTAGAGTAGCTTCCTCTGCTGCAGTTATTTCCATAGAAAGAAGTGGTCAGGCTCCTGTGCTGCTGCTCTTGTGCCTCTGGGGAGTGTCTTGTTTGCTGGACTATGAGATGTGGGCAGGTGGCTTGGTTGATGTCTTCTGTACCTATGTTCTGGGGAGTGAAATAAGTAAATAGCTCGAGCAAAATAAGTGAAATGCTTAGGTCCTGAAACACAGGTGGGGGTCACTTCCTCTTATTTTTTAGGGGAGTGATGAGGTGTGGTTATAGATGTAAAACAGAGGTGTGCTCGGGTCAGTTTGTTGGAGTTTGGATGGTGGTAAAGGTGGGAGAACTCCCAGTAGGCTCCACAACTCCTCTGTTTCCCCCACGTCCTTAGCTTTGTGATACTCTCCATTCTCCGCAGAGAGCAGTGCAATGCAGGTTTGGTGCAATTCTGTGCTTAATTTGCACATGGAGTTACCAGACTTGTGAGCAAGTTGGATAATGCAGTATGCACCACTAAGTAAATTTAAAATGTTCTGTTAACTGGATGTAGCAGATGGTGCGTATGGTCTGTTTGGATCTTTGATCCAGGGGTTCCTACCATAGAGAACTGCAGAGCTGCGAGGTTAGAAAGGTTAGAAGTTAGAAAGGTCATTATCTATAAAATCACAAGAGAAAAAATGATGCATGGCAAAAACCTGGGGATGTTTGTTGCCTACAGAATGGCACCATTTCTACAGTGTGAACAGAAACTTTCAGATGGTTCACATGTGAAAAACATTTGTCTTCTGCTTTTATTTGCATGGAACTCACAAGAAGAAGCTGTACTGCTTGTCTTTCATCAAGATGGGATTTATTTTTTCACACACATCTCAAATGACACCATGGATGCAATAATTATCTGGGAATGCCTGTACTGTGAGATGCTTGGATGTCAAAAATAATAATTAATCTAGAGGTTGGATTCACATATAACTTGATTCTACAAGTTCTTAGGCTTCAAATTTTTAAAGGTGTAACATATGCATATTCACGTGATTAAATGCTGAGCTTTTGTTTCTGGAGGGGGACACAGCCTTCCAGGGAACAGGAAAGTCTCTGTTCAACTTTTCCATTCCCTATGTCTGAAACAACAAGTTTTCAGATTGTTATTTACAAATTGCTTCTGCTGAAAAGAGCCATTACTTTAAAAAGTCTAAATGTTCTGCTTCGGTGTTTTCAGAACAAAATATTACAGAAATGCCAGAACATCTTGATATTTTTTTTAAAAATCCTACAAGCTTTCAATATGGTTAAATAACCTGAAGAGACAGCTTTTGGAGGAATTGGATATTTCTGGCTTTAAAAAGTCATTAAACAATTTATTTTTTTTAATAAAATCTTTTGACTCAATGCAAACTGCATTTCCTGGGCTCTTCAGTTTTGCACTGGACTGAAAACTTAGCTATTTGCCCAGCTGTGGTCCTTTTCAGGTGGAAGTGAAACACATCAGTGAAAGACTTGGCAAAATTTGAAACTTGACCACTCTGCTACTGTGAGTGGCACCGTTAAACCTGAGGAAGTTTTGTACTTTTAGGTAGAGGAAGGCACAAGTTTGTAGACTAGAGAGGAGTGCTGAAATGGGACTATTTACGAAAGACCTCAAATTTGGCATTTCATGTCAGTGTATTGCTTCCATTTAGAGATGTGTAGAAGATCAGTTAGGCTCCAAATACCTTGTTTTCCTATCTGTTGGCTGGAATAAAAGTGCCCCACTGAAACAGCCGTGGACCCTAAAAGTAAATATGTGGTGCCCATATTCAAACTGCTCTTAATGTGGCTTATTTTGAAATACCAAGCTCTAGTAATATTTTTACCTCCTTTCAAAAGTATAACCCGCCTACTTTTATTAAAAACAGGTACTTACGAGCAACCCTACAGTAATAAACCTCTGTGTGCAGCAACTGTTAGTTAACAAAATACTGTGTGCCCTAGAATAGCTCCACAATAAAAAGCCAGTTCATCTGGAAAGTGTCAGTGCAGTGATGAAGTGCAAACACCTTAGGAAGGAGGCAAACACGCTGTTGGTTTTGGCCATAAAAAAACTATTAGCAGTAGTAATACCTTTTAAAATAATTTTAATATGTTTTGGTCCTGCTTGAAAAACACCAAAAAAGCTTGAGGTGGTGCAGGGAAAGCCCACTGAAATGCTGTCCTTCAGTGACTTTGTATTTTCCAGTCATCTCTGCCCTCCTTTAATGAATGCCCAGCTCCTCAAACGCTCTGTCATGGTGCTGTATCACCTTTTCCTCTATCGTATTAGCTCTGGTGACACTCATGAGCTTGCCATAGGACTCTGGATGCAGTACACTTAATGTGAGTCCTCTCAATATCACTGCTGTGCGCAGTGCTGTGGGTTTTGATGGACGTGCTCTCATGTAACAAAATCTACCCAAGCCCAAACTGCAAATATGGAACACAGTGTGGCCATGGCTCAAAATGATGGTCATAATTATTTGTATTGGAAACTTCCCACACCATGCAATTCTCTTCCTGAGCATAATAAACATCTTGAACCTCAGCTCTAGGTTTTATTTTATGATGTCAACAGTTCTTAACCATAAAAGTGAGGAAATGCCAAAATCTTACACAGCAGAAGATCCTAATGTTCCCATGTTCTAATGTGGCACTTAGCCTCTAACTGCTGAACTTGTGGTGTTCTGCTTCAAGTAAAGAGAGTTGTGTTTCACAAAATAGGGACCAGATGAGAAGGGTGTGCAGTCTGTCACTGACGAAATGCTGTCAGATGCCTCCTGGCTCTTGATGCAAGTCGACGACAAAACAGTAAATATTCCTGCAGGAGGGAGATGTCAGCACAGAGAAAAGAATGAAGGGGGGGGGGGAAGGTCCTCCAGGTTTGGGGCAGGCTTGTTTTCTTCAACATGAAATACGGGCAGTGCCTGCTAGCAAAAATTTTGACAGAAGGAGTAGGGAGGTGTCCAGAGCATCCTATCATGGTGTTGCCAATAGTTGTGTTGGAGAACTAGATACAGGTTGTCGTAGTTTCACCTTCTTCCTTGCCAGCGTGTTCCACTGTGGAGCTGATTGGTATTCAGCAGCAGCCGAGACCTTCTGCCCTGGGGACCCCCAGATCATGGTTGTGATAAGGTAGAGCTAGTTCATCAGCTGGGCAGGCAGGTAGTGAAATGCAGTCTCCAGTCAGCTCTTGCTCTGGGTTATTAGAACTGAACCGTGAACATATGTGCTCTCTGGGGCGCTGGTGACGCAGACGACAGTGGACTCCAACAGAGTCATTTCAAGGCTTAGAATCCATTTTTAAGAAAAGAAGCTTTGAAAGGATCATTCTAACACCAACAAAAGCAAGGAGAAATGCCAGTGATGGGGGAAGTAGCTGATCCCAGGTCAAGATGTGCTTGTCTTCCAGGAAGAGTTTATAGATGGGTACGGTGGAGCCCCTTGTGCTAATATTTGACTCGGGAAAGGTGCTTGTGGAGGAAAGGGCAATGCGGGGAGGCCATATCTCTGAAGCAGTGGCAGCTAGCTGGTATTTTCAGCTCTTGCTGACAAAGCTGTGATGTCTGCTAGAGCCGTGTGTGGGTTGCTCTCCTCCCTCCTGCCTGCACTGTCGCACAACAGGAAATTTACTGCGGGAGTATCCCAGGGATGGATAGATGTGGTAGCGGGATCCAACTGCCCGGTCCTGCCACAGCAGCGGCTGCTTCCCATGGGCTGGCCCCAGCTCCGTGCAGGGGGAGGTGGTATGTCACTCCGTGCCACTGCCAACAGATTTATGGCAAAGACTAACCTTGGCTCTCGGGAAAAACTGCTGGTTTTCTTTCTGAATTTTCTTTTTTAACCTGACTACAGTGTGACTGGACCCATTGCCATCCCTAGGGCTGTGATTCCCACTTCCTCGGCTGCGACACAGCTCTCCAACCAGTGGTGTGGTTAATTAAGGCCTATCAAACCCAGTCTATTTAGACTGGTTGTTCAGATGGCTGGCTGGTCTGGCCTGCAGTCACAGAGCACACAAGGCATGTATGGTAGAGATGACTCCCTGTGTTTTCAGGCTAAATTATAACCACATTACATACCACGCAGTTCTTACTGAAATCAAGTCCAGTTTGAGTCTTTAAGCTGGAACAGAATGAATAGACCACATCTTTGGGGAGTATGGGCCAGCCAATGGCTTAAAAAACAAAACAATTAAAAAAACACAACCCAAAACACAGCTGAAGAACTCTAAACCAACTCTGCTTTGTGTCCAGAGACCGAGACATAATTTGAAGTGACTTGCTCAAAATCCCTTCGTGGTGTGGGTAGCTAAAGCCATCGGGTATTTTGTTTACTTGTCTATAGAACATGTTTCTGTTGAATTCTGGCACTGCACACTGCTGCTTGTTTAAACATGCCTGGGAGGAGAGGCAGTGTGAAAACACTCTTTTAATCAATAAAAATAGTTGTAAAACTGAACAAACGCTCCAGATTAGAACAGTTCATGATCTTCAGGATCAAAATGTGACTTTTTTTGGTGAAGTGCAGATCTCTGCACCTACTTTTGGTGATCAGGAAAGTAGGCATGGCTATGGAGGGAAAACGGAGCTCTGGAAGAATCCCGATCAAAGCATACACTTAGTGTCTTGGACATATTTTCATTAGATTCAGAGCTGCTGCTTGATGGGTTAGTTAACCGACAGGAGTATTACTACTTTTTTTTTTTTTTTTAAAAAAGGAAACTTAGGGCTTCTGAAAATCTTAATACAAATTTTGAAAGCTTCTGAGGAAAGATTAATTTTCAAGATTTTACTTTGGTAAAAGCAGTTTAGAGATTTAGAAAATAAACTATTTTAAAACTGATTCATTTTTAGAATGTCTTGGAGTAAATTAATCTTGTGCCATTTTAACTGAAATTATTTTAATGAGTACTTTTGATCTATTTACTTACATACAGTCTCTACACATTGATAATAATTCTAATGTAAACTAGCATGTATGGTGAGGAATTTTTCAAAAAATTTCCCAATTTTTTTTAGGTTTAAACTTCAAAACATGGATAACTTCACATGTTTTACCAATTCTAAATTAGGGACACTCAGAAACCTCCCAAAGAGAAAAGGCTCACTTTTTAGACATACTTTAAATTTATTTTTTTTTTTTTTTTTTAGAACCTGTTCTGATTTTTGCACTTGCTGGGATATTTTCAGGTAACTCTTTGAAACACTGAGGTTTGTTCTGTTGTATTCATGGTTTTCCCCCCATCCTGAGCTTTGGATGTTAAAGGAAATAAAAAGGAATGCAAAGTAGAGGAAAACCAGAATTGTGAAATCCTTGCAAACAGAAACTGCCATGTAGCACAGTGCCAGGCGAGCCCAACAATCAATGCAAGACTCAGAGCTGTATCCCAAGACTTTGGAGCTGCGAAATTGCTTCCAATTTGCTCCTACTGCACTCGCAGGAAGGGGCCGAGCGTCGTCCTGCCCACGTGGGCAGAGCACAGGCCAGGTCTTTATGCACAGCATGAAGAAATTACAGCCTGGGAAATGAAACAAGGAATAAATGAAGAAAATTCTTACCTATATCACTGGTCATGAATGGACATCAAAATGCAAAATCAAGCTTGATTTCCCCACAGCCATGCATTCCCCTTTGGCTTTTGTGTAAATAAAGAAAAAAATTTGAATTCCCTGCCCATAAAGAGCACCTTATTCTAAGAATGAGGGCAGCTTGGCCATCTGACAGTGTGAGCTGGAAGGTGTCCAACCCAATTGGTGCATCTCCTGTGGAGTATAGCACTGCTACAATATAGTGTGTTTTGGAAATAGCTCTTGATTAACCCTGTTCGGTGGAGTGGAAGCAAAAATAATTAGAAAATATTTTAAAGCTCCCTTTGCATCTAATCCATGGGTAGTGATTTTAAATGACCTGTCAGCTTCAACAATCTCAGAGATGACTCATGCAAGGATAAGTTCAAGGGTAGCGATACCACTCCAGCACCTAGTACTGCTGGTAGCACGGGGAGGTGATTGTGATGGCTTTAAACAAGCATGTGCTCTTTTTCCTAGGAGGTGTAACTTGTCTTTTCAGTATATTTTTAAATGAGCACAAAGAGGCATTTAGTGTTAGGTCATCAGGCGGTGAAAAAAATCATATCTCTGCTGAATAATCTCAGCTACAGACGTGCCCCAGTCCATGGTTTGGGCTTTGCAGAAGCACTGACCTGACTGTAGTGGTGTTTCTGCAGTGACTCAATAAGGACGGGTCCTGAGCATTATCTCTGTGTATGTGTGCATACACGTATAGGCATTTATGTGCAGATACACAGATGTGCAAATATACATCTTTTAATTCTGAAGCCATGTTTTGAAAAAAACCCAAAGGCTTTGTCCCAGACCAGTCATACAGGGTAGCCTAAGCTGGTCTGTGTGTGCTGGGGGAAAATATCCACACAGCGCAGAGCTCAAGTGAGGGTCCTCAGCCATAAGATTTGGAGACAATTCCAAGTTTGTCTTTCTGGACCCCAACTCGCTTCTAGGAGCAACTGACAACTTTATGTAGCTTAGAAGGCTCTTACTGTAATCTGAAGTGCTGTGCAGCCTCATACCATGCATCAGAAGTATGCTTTTCTCTCTTTATATAGACTGAGTAGTTTTGGTTAATCCTGATTTGGTGAGTGCTGACTCTTTCTGTTTCATTCCCCTTCCAGAAGAAATTCTGTGGGTGCAACTGTTAGCAAACTGGTGGTGAGGGCCTGTGTGAGCTGGTGCTGTGCACTTGTGTTGTATAGATGCACTTAAATATGAGCATGAATGTGAACAAAGGGAGATGCTCTTGTCATGAAATAGTGTCAGAAGACAGGGTGAGGCTGACTGCTCTGAGGACAGCAACTAGTGATATTGTGGTCATATCACCAGTGCCCAGTATGAGACCTGATCTTGGGAGATGCTGAGCTCCACTGAGCTTATGCCTTGTGTGCAACCTCCATTTTCACTTAGTTTTTTTTCATACATCGCATTCCGTGGTGGCTGCCACATGATAAAGGCTTAGTCTCCTGTGCTATTCCTGGGGGTTTGAAGTCATTCAATGTCTGCTCATGTTTTTACTTGCTCCACTGATTACTGCTTCTCAGAATTGTGTGGACTCGAGTATTAGCTTAAAACCACCAAATTATACTTAATCCTGTGGGCATCCTGGTCTGTTGTGTATGAGATCATACACGGCTTAGTATACAGGTTGTGTATTGTTTGGTGTGTAGCTCACAACACTGTGTAGTTTTGGAAATAAGTTAGTTCATCTGCCTTTTCTCCTTGCAAGGCTGTAATATGCTAGCAGTTTTTGCTCCATCTCTAATGCAGTAACTTTGGATGGCTACATCTGTTCAAATTCAAAGTTTCAGAGTGTGTTTTAAGTCTTTTTTTATTTATTTTTTTTTTTAAAAAGACATCTTGATTTAGAATATCTGAAAGGGAAGAAAGAGAAATGCATCCAGACTCTGTCATGTTTTAGTACAGCCATGGTTTCAAGCACCTCAACATTTACCTGTTTATCAAGCAGTTACTTGATGGTACAAGTGCTGTAGGAGGTCGTGATGATTCCTCAGGCAGCTGTTCCTCCCTGCTTCCTCCTAGAGCATGTCTTGATGCTTCTATGATACCAATGCCTCTGTCCATCCTCTTAGAAGGATGTTAGTATGCTAATGCTGACACATCCAACACTGGTCAGATATCGGTGATATGCAGAAGAGGAGGCTCAGGAGTTGTTGAAGTAGGATGAGGGGGGGAACAAGGTGTCTCTACAGAAAGAAGTGCAACTGGGACTGGTAGAAGCAACTTTGGGGGCTACAGGAGTTGGAGGAGGGGCTGAGAGAAATGGATCACAGTCATAGCCAAGGACCCTCTGTTTGTTGCATCTAGTTACTACTTGGTCAGAGAGGGCTTTGAAAACAGAAATCTGCTCTTCAACCCAGCTTTTAGCAGCCTGGAGCATAGGATTGTTTTCAAGCGCACAGTAAGTGTAATCAGTTGTGTGGTTATATATTTGCTTTTTATGTCTTTGCTGTGAGGAAAGGTTGGGAAGGAATAGCCAGCTGGTGATTCTGTAAATGGTCCCAAACATGCCTGAGATGCTCCTGTTATTAGTGTCTGGCTCGAAGCGAGGTGGCTTCGCACAGTGACCTATGACTCATATGCGCTGCCATATTTGTGCCTTCAGAGACGTATACTTAGAGGCTGCATCTAAAAGTTTCTGAGAAGACTTAGTCATTGGAGCACTTGAATGGAGCCCTGCTGACATTTGGTCTGCTTTTTTGCCAAGGCGGAAGACAGGTTACCTCTAGCCAAGCAAGCCTCTGCCTTGTTCCCCTTCACCTGCTTCCCTTCAGCAGAAAGTAACTAATAACTTCAATAACTCTGGCCAAGCAGCCCGAGGGGAGCTGGGTTACTGAGAAACTGTCACCTCGGGTTCCTCTCCATTTCTGGATCCTCCATATACAAATGCAAAGACTCTGTTAGAAGTGCGGTTTTGTGAATGTCTCTTCTCTAGTAACTGAGAGATCTAGATTAACTTCCGTGCTCTGATCTCACTCTCAAGAAAACTAGAGACTTGTTTCTCACCTTAGCTAGCAATCTTTTGCTTGTCCTGTTCTTCCTCGGCCTCTGTTGCCTGTTTAGGCTGTAAGCATTCGAGGCACAGTTTGTCCACGTGATGTGTTTGGTAACACACTGGCCTGCGGCTACATGTCCACATCTGTGCCCGATCTGCAGAGGATATTGGTCTGTTACAGCTCCCAGCTGCCTGGCCTGGCTTTCCACCCCAAGCTGCAGAGCATCCTGCTTTTATTGCTCTGCTGGTCCCTCTTTCAACCCTGGTACTTGCCAAAATGGCATCTGCCACATTTGTACAGAGCAGGGCAAAACTGGCCCCGATGTCTGTGAGAAATGTTATGGCAATAAAAAATAATAAGAGGAAAAGGAGAAAGTGAGAATCTGGCCTGTGGGACTTGACTTTCGCTATAGGTCACTGATGGAAGTGTGTATCTGCTCTGCCAACTGGTATTTTCCCAGCATCCTTTACTACTTTTTTCTTTTTCTTTCCCTTTATCAGTGTTACACTGCACTTATAGGCATTCCCTCTCCTCACCTCCAATGCTTCCAGACATCGGCTCATCCCCGGCCCCTTCTGATAGGCAGCTCCTTTTATGTTTGCTCTCTCAGCCTTACCATTTCAACAGAGCAGAATGCCGGTGTTGGTTTTCTCACTGGGAGTGACTCAGAAAGGGGATTTGTGCGTGGCCGGGCGCCAGGGAAGAAAACACACTGTCAATGTACATTAGTGCAGTGCCAAGCCCTCCCCAGGCACAGTAACTTTCCTCTCAAGGCTGCTGCGTGCCAGGAAGGGAAGACGCGCTGAACGGGGGAGGAGGAGGCAAATGGGAGCAGCTTGTGCTAAAAACTGACCTGGCAAACTTAGATGAACTACGTGCCCTTCTGCTGGCACTCGGGAGGTGCTTCTCCAGAAGATAAAGGTCTCTAGCGTTGTCTGGGGATTCTTCACGTCCCACCTGGGAGATGCTGTGCCTGCAGATTTCGTGACAGATACCTTTATGCTCATGCACATGTCCACTCGTAGGGTCCTGGAGGTGCTTCAGGTGGAAGATAGGATGAATTACCCAGATGAGAAGCAGCAGCTATTGCATGCTGAGTAAGTCAGGCTTTTTTGCTCAGTCTGGCTCTGTGCTCCCATCACACAGCCTTCAGGACTCCTGGGCGCGTGGGAATAGTTTGAAGAGCATGAAGGCTGGTGTTATAGAGGAAAGTGGTCTGTGGGGCAAATGAGGCATGAGAATTTTGCCTAGTGTTAGCAGGGGGATTTTTACCCCTCCTGTTTGTGAGCACCATGTTCAGAACACACTGCTGGGATGTCAGTTCTGTTCCTAGTGTTGTATAAGGTTGGGTAGTTTCTTCCTGGGAGCTGTGTGTTTAAGGAGCAAGGTGGTTCATCTCGGTGCTGCCTGTTACCGTTATATGGATACATGATCTAACCTGCTGGAGGACCTGTGAGTTCATGTTTATTATGGGAAGCATAGCTGAGTTTAACACATGAGCTTTTTCCTTGAAGTTGGTCCACTCCTATTCAGGTCTCAGGTGTTTGGCACTTATTCGGGGCCAAATTCGGGTACTCTCATGAATGCTGTTTAGTGCTTTCTCTTGTGCAATGGCAAGGGCCCGTTCTGCATGAGCAAAGGGTCAGGATGTGGCAGCTGGTGTTCAACGTGGCTAAACCTCCCACCTGCACATAATACACAGCAGGGGACATCACTGACAGCCCCAAGTGAACAGTCATCAGGAAAAGAACATGTTTCTGAAATAGGATTAACTTGTATCCGAAGGTTGATAGGTAAAATTTCTGGTGTCTGCGGATGTGAGAGGGACAAGGCCAGGAAAGATAAGATGGTACCTTTCACTGATTCCTGCTGGAAGAGAGGCAGGGAGAAAAGTGGGGCTGTTCATGAGTGCCTTATGGCTTGCAGCAGCAGAAATGAGGCGCTACGCTCAGTCTCTGGGGTTTTCTTACCTGTGCCATGGAAATGTATAATCCTGAATCAGTAGATGAACCTCAGCTTGCACATCTTGAAAAAAAGATGTTCTAACATTTACCAGCTTCAGGAATGATGAAGCGTAATGATGTTTTCAAAGCTCTTAAAAATCCTCGAGGGAAACTGCCATGTACATTCCTAAATACAGAGTGCCTTGGTAGGAGAGCATGTGTGAAATGTTTGGTTCTGCTTAGATTTAAAGCAAACATAATTACAGGTAGTCTCTTGTGTCCAGCAAATAGAGGAGTGGAAAAGGGAAGCAATTTTGGTACTAATGGATCTTAGTGCTGTAGACTGAGCTGCTAATACTGTCCATGTAGCTGACTGAGATAGCTGAAGAGAGCAGGATGGCTTGGCTATAACTACAAAGTCTTCAGGACCCTTCTGCAAGAGCGAATGGTAGGGATGCGGTTGCCTGCCAGCTTTGTATCTGGGGGGAAATCCTATGGGCGAGATGTGGGCAGCCCTGCGCAAAACCAGCAGGCTGCTAACAGGAATGGGACTGAAAGGACAAAAGGAGCCATATGTAAGCACTCTGGATTCTTATAGATCAAGAAAAGAAAAATAATTGCAAATAGCAGATTCTCAGTTGTTTCATGCAGCTGTGAATACTTGTCTCTGAAACCAGCCATGAGATGAAAGCGTGTGAGAAACAACAGTTTTCCAAAACTGTTCTCCAACTCATGCAGAGAGGAAATGCAGAGTGTGTTTTAGAAGCTGGCTGAAGGAAATGTTCTTAACTTTTTCCTGCCTTTTCCCCTAGTGGCTTCTTTCCTTAACATCCCAGTCTTTAAGAAAAACTCATGTTCTAATGTAACAAAAATATAGTTCCTCTCTATTTTTAGAAATTACACAAACAAGTCTAATAAATGGAGAATGATGGCGATCAGGGAGCTCACATTGGCTTTGGATATCAAGCAGAAATAGATGTGGACTTAACCAACCAAAGATCCCATAAAGTGCATTTCTTTTCCCTTTTTCTCTTTTCCTGGAACTATTATGATTTCAGGATTTTGGGATCATGTATAAATAAATCTGGCCAGCAGACTTGGCCAGAGGTTTGGAAACAGCATTTCTTGCACTTTTTTTTGAAGAATGACTAAAATTAAGCATTGGAAGTTTTACTGATAACTGTAAAACATTACTGGGTGATTTTTCTGTTAAGTTTCACAAATGCTAAGCTAAGGTCCAGTAGCCATTGGGAAACCAAGTCCCACTCTGAGGAGAAAAGAGTAAGCATAAAAAAAAATAATCCTTGAGGCATAAACAATTTGAACAAGAGCAGCAAGATGATAAAAACGAGGCAAAAGCAGCATGTAAGATGGCTTTTGGCAAAGTGTTTCCTAATTGCTGGCTTGTTGGTGGGTCTAAACTGAAGGAGCTTCAATGCTCGAGGCATTTAAAGCCAGACTGCACAAAGCATTCGAGAGCAGATAAATACTGCGCAGGGTTTACAGGGAGGATAAACACCGCAGGAGTCAATAGAGGTTCCTCCATTTCTAAGCTAGCATCACCCTTGGACCAACTCAGTCTCGGCAAAAGGCTGGTGTGAGTGGGATGTTCACCAGCCAGGAGGCCTTTTGTCTTACCTGATAAAAGAAAGGTCTTTTGAGTGCATTAAACTCTTGAATCCCTCTCAATTTGCAGGACTACAGATTCTACCTCAGCAGAGGTACTGGTCTTTAGGGGCTAGTAAAGTGTGTACTAAATAAAAAGGATGCTATGTTGGCAGCCATAAATAGAATAGACTAGAAAGTCAGGGAAGACACTTCAGTGTTTTCTGTCGGTTGGTACCAGAAGGACTGGATTTGCAGCGGGACCTTGGCTGTACTGTGCCAAGTATATGCAGACACTGGAAAGCTGGAATCAAGCCCTGGCCCTAAACTGGGAAGCCTAGGGATGAATTCTGCTTTCCCACATCCTGTAATATACTCTTGGCCACAAAATTACAGACTGCACTAGGAACAGAAGCCAGTCAGTGCTCTGAGTGTTGTCCCGCTAGCTGGGGTTTTTGCGGCAGGCCCAACTGAGGATGTCTTCATAGCATCTGGCATATGAGGCTTTACAGGTGGGATTTTCAGGCAAGCACCTGCTTTTTAGGTTTTAAAGGAGTCTTGGAGGCTCCTTGGTGGATCTGTGGTGTCAGGATTTTAAAGCATGTGTGACAGCAGAAGCTTCTGTACCTAGAGGAGTTGATAGGCACAAGCAGACACACTGAGTGAGCTTCAGCATTTGGAGCAGGCACTGAGATACAAGTTCAGCTGACCCTTAGATGAGGAGGAGACTATTTATACATATGCAGTGGAATAGAGTAGACTGTACTGTATGTAACAGCTTTACAAAGTGTTTGAGATATAAATATACTCATTCCATTGGATCCTTCCTCCAAAACGACAGCTCTCTCATGAAAGCTGTGTTCACATCAGGGTGTATAGATCGAAGTCATACATAGAAAGGTTAGATCAAGGTTACGTTTGGAGAGAAAGTTCCCTGTGTGGATGCTTTCAGAAAGGCCAAATCAGATAAAGGCTCCCTCTCTTTAACTAGTGTTTGGAAATACCTGGAGAGAGGTACACTGAACGCATGCATTGGATTGGCAGAGAAGGACAGCAACATCAAAAGTAGTCATCTCTTTGACAGGTGTGCCTGCTCTGACCTGGCTGAAAGGGTCCATTGGTGGAGGAAATGAGTTCACTTAAGTTTCAACCAGTGTTTCCCCATCTCTCTGGCCAGCTGATACATGTTCCCTGAAATGCAGAGACATCCTTAGTGGTGGACCAGCTTCTTTAAAGATGCTCTGCTGGTGGGAAAGGACATTAAGGCAGTTGGTGCTCTTAAACCAGCCCTTTGTTGCAAAGGCCTCATCAAGTGAGGATTAGCTTCCAATTCATCTTTTCTGCCTCCCTCTACCCCAGTGTTCAGTATAGTGTTTGGGGAGGAAACGTGATCAGCTCTGTCAAATATCCTCCAAGGGGGCCCTTAGTAATTGTCAGAGAATGGCACTTCCTAGATATTTTATTTAAAACCCCAACCCACTTCTAACATTTTTTTCATGGAATACCTTTCTCAGTAGGCTTTTAGCTGAGAACATCAGTGATGAGAGTTGTCTCAGCAGCTGTGGCCAGCAGTACCCAGTTCTGGCACCCTTGGCTTCAAAGCAACTGCCTTGCTGGACATTGATTCCTTCTAGAGGGCATTGGTCACAGAGATGCATGCACACACTCACATGTGTACTCACACACATGCCCATGTATGCAGAGACCATGCGTGGCCTTCCAGGTTCTATAGTGGTCATCAGGAAGTGAAAGAAGTGCTTAGTGGCTTGTATTGAATGATGCCAGACAAGCTGAATTTCAGCTGTTAGCAGGTACAGTACTGGTAAAGTATAAGGCCTTGGGACCTTTCAGCACTTCCCCTAAAAGAAATTGCAAACCCAATTAACAACATCAGGGGATGTGGCTCTACTAGAGTAGAAGCTAAGCTTTCCAAACACCTACATTTTATTCTTGCAGTGCGTGTGCAACATGAGTTGGACATATGGCCTCTGCATGCTCTTGTTTATGTTAAGCAGAAAAAGGAATCCCAGGCTGATGAGTGCAGAACTGTTGAGTCCTGCTGGAAACTGATCTCTTCTAAGTATCTCTTCAAAGTATCTTCTTTACTTAGTCAAAAGGAGATGATGGGTTCCTCGTGAACTCTGGTCCTAAATTACTGAAGATGTTTTGAAGACCTTGATAGGTACTTGATCAATATTAATAAAATGGAGTAGGTGCACCTTCCTAAGGATAGTAGGATCTTTGGCCTCGGCTCTTGTTAGAGAGTAGCATCATGATCTATTTATACAACACCAACATAAACAGTATTTTCCAGAGAGCTTTACCACTTGACTCAAAAATGTTTTGGAAACAGAAGTTGAAGTGTTCAGAAACATCCTCTTCATCTGAAACCTGCCATAAATCACTTCATGTCAGTGCTATCCAAATATCCTGTGGACACAATTCTAATGGACAGCTTGATGCCAATGTCCCAGACTGTTGATGCAAACTACTAAGCTGACTGACCCAAATGAGCAGTTCTCCAAGGACTAAGGAGGCTTCAGGCAGGCATGAAGCCTGCCTGAAAAATCACGAGGAGGAGAGGGCAAAGGACCCTGTTCCTCAGTAAACACAATTTCAGCCAGTTGATAACTCTGAGCCTTTCCTTAGAAGTGCCTGTGGTCAGAGGTGCTGCCTATCCAGCTGAACCCATTCAGGAGACCACATGCATGGCCAAGCCACCCCTTGCATAGCTCCTGGGAATTGTTGGAGGGCTTACACAAACCAAAGGCCCTGGGGCTCCTGCTTTGCCTACTTGCAGTGGATTGTCTCCACCTGGAGCACATCCTTGGTCTGCCAGGGCCTGCTGGCTCTGTGGGCTGAGGAAGGCAAAAGCACCAAGGGTTTTCTTGGATGTCCCTCCTCAGTAGGCTGCTGCTGGCAAGAGCATACTCAGCCCTTCACTTCTGATGAGCACTGCTACCATGTGTGTGAGGAGCGTGCCAGGCCTCAGCATGCCAGCTGCTCTCTGAGAAGCAGCATCGTCATGGGGGCTGAGCAGGTGGCAGCTCACCTCCCTCCTGAAGGGAGGTGTTCCAGAGGAAATCTGTTCCAACTTGAACTTAACCATTCCCCTTGTGTTACAGTGCATGTCAAATGGGACAACCAAGCCAACGCATGACCTGTTTTTTTTTTTATCTTCTAGTCAGTAAGTTTGCCTCACCCATTCCCTCTTACTTTTACAAATATTCATGTTTTAAAATTCTCAGTGTTGTTTGGGGTTTTTTTCCCTTCTGGAAATGGTATGGTGTGAACTAGATCTGGTGTTCAGGCAGGCCAGTGCTTGCAAGAGGCAGATTCAGTTTTGCCTAAAACTAGAACGAAGACTAAAGTTATAAGTTAATAAGCAGCATTTTTATAAGTACTGTGGTTTTTAAAGCAATTTTCTTGAACTTTCTCCTGTTGTGGCTGAAATAACCCCGTGCATCTGATGAGAAGAAGCAAGGACATCTTCCATCTTTTAAGAGACCAGAAGAACTGATTTAGGGTTTTAACAAGAAGAAGCAGAATAAATTCCAGGCCTCGTCACAGGAAGGACCTCTAATTGGTGAAATCTGGAACTTTTTTGAAAGCTGCTTAAGGAATGTGATAAAGAGCAGTTGTCGGAACTGAAATGTAACTATACAATGTGATGGAGAGGAGAGTAGTGTTGAATTGAGAGGGGTATCTAGTTGAGACAGCTGCATAAAGGGCTTGATTCAAATCCCATAAAAGCTAGTAGGCATCTTTGCTTTACTGAGGACTTGGGTTAAAATGTGCAGTCGGTCCCAAGGGCAGTATATGCCTGAAATTTCAGATGCTGACTGCAGATTTCATTTTATTGAACTGCTAGACCCACCTTCCCTCTACATCCAACCAATGAAGCATGGGGGTGTAGCACAGGAAGTCCTAAACAACACAGGCTAGTGACCAGAAGACCAGCTTTCCTTCTCCAGAGCACAAATTTTTTGAGACAGACCCAAGAAATCCTGCAGTTGATCATAGAACAACCAGGCTAAAGGTGGAATTTTCTTTCTACATCAAATTCTTATTCATAGGGTCTAAAGTACCCAAACTTGTGACCTTTTCAAACTTTAGCCAACATCTATTGCTAGTTTCTGAGTTATCTGTGTGTCTAACTTGTGGTTTTGGAGAAGAAGAAGATAATTTTATTTTTGACTGCAGCTAAATGCTTGTGGTATAAGTAAAGATTTTGCTCTTGCTTCCCCTATGGGTATGTGTCATTGCCATCTTTCCCTATGCTATTGTTTAGTCTGTATAGCCCTGTCACGTCCCCTGTGATTTGTCTTCACCTTGAACTGTGTACACCTTTCCTTCTTGCCTTTGTGTGTAGGAATCTCACACTTTCATTGCCTACTTCTAGATTCTTTCCAGGTTTGCCACAGGGTTGGAATGTGATATTTTGGGCAGGATAAACTACTGCTAAGACCTGAAGCTTCATATTTAATACAGTGATGAATTGAACTAGACAGCTGGGCAGCAGAGAACCAAGGAGAGAGAGATGCCAGCAGTTGCAGTAGTTTGTACCAGCTCTAATTACTACTAGCAGCTTATATCCAGATGGATCAATTTGGTCTCCAGGCCAAATCTATTCTTTGCATAATCCAAATGAAGGCAACAAAGTTGTGCCTTGGATGAATCTCATGTCTTGAGCCAGATTGCTCTGCAGTTGCCAAGATGTCTCTATTTGTCTTCCATGTTTGCCTTGTCTCTCTCAAACCACATTGCTGGATCCTACACGGTTTTTAATGGAGGAGGGTGGAAAAGGCTTATGTCACCATTGAGGGTGTATATTATGTACACCTGAGAATCCTGGAGACAAGATTTGGTGGAAAGGGAGTGATTGCTGTTGGGGAATCATACTGTTATTTCACATGGGGAAAGCTGGGTGGGTGTGCACCTGCTAGCTACTTGGTACATGAAAGGAAGGAAGGAATATGCAATTATGTGGTAGTCCGGGGCAGCTGAAGTGTATAATGAGGATTGCTGATGACAGCAATTACATTTTCCTAGCAGATAAGTTAGTTCCAGATTGCTTGCTGTGTCTGGGAAGACAGTGCCTAGTCTGAGTTTCAATTCTCTGAATCTGTCTTGCTTCCTCTCCAAGTTTTCTTCTGACTGCCAAGTATGTATTTTGAAGGAGCCTATGCAGTCCTGCCTGGAGGAAAAGTAGCTCTGCAACCTGTTGGAGTCCTGCTGGAGTGCCAGTAGAGCTCACAAGGAGACTTATTTCTCACTTCTGACCTCATAACCCTTCTACAGGGGCTGGCCAGAAAAGCATTTGGCCTCCATTCTCCTGCTAACAATGGCTGTGCTCTGGTAATTCTCTTTTGGGTGACAGCCATTCCCTAAAGAGAACGTTTTCGTGATTAAGGCCAGCCTAATCTAGTCAAAGTTTGCTGCATTAAAATATGCAGGATGGATCCCTCACATGGTATAAATTGACACGGTAGTATGCAAGTCACGCTGCCGATCTGGTCCATCTGTTTTAAGTGGTTGCCCCTTGGGTTTGTCTCCTTGATTTACAAGTGGTCTGTGGATTTTACTCTTGACTTTCAGGAGTTGGAGGGCTTTGATTTCACCATGATCCTACAATAGCAGCAGTTGTTTTTCCACGACTGGGAAAACTTGTTGCTCTGCGAACCTACCAAGTTGACACCCTCTTAGGAGCATCTAAGAGCAGCAGCTATAAAAATCAGAGTGGGGAAGGAGTCAGTCGCTCTACCAAAAACTCTAGATCACCTTTCCCACCCTTTCACTGTTGCTAGCTGCAAGGCTTATCTATGTCTTCAGGATGTTCATTTCTAGTTGGCCTTCTGTAGTAGGTATGGCCCAAAATAATTGAAGGTCATCCATTATTTCATGGGGCTTTGGAACAGGCCCTTGCTTGAGGACCAGATCCTATTTTCAGAAGCCAGGCCAGGCTAGGCTGTCTGCGGAAAGGGGTGTTGGAGAATGGGGAGACACTTGGCTCCAGAGTAGTACCTGGCACCACTGCTGGAAAAGCTTTTTCAGTACTGAAGTGCCTGCCTGTGGGGAGAGGAGGAATGATACCTGTAGCCTATAGGATGGGTGTGCCCTCCCTTGCCCATCTGGGTGATGCAGTGTAACTCCTGGGGCATAGGACAGTAATACTGGCTGAGTTCAGATAATTGGAAGAGCATCATAACATAACACTGCCCTGTCCCACAACAGAACCACACCTTTCTTGGGTGATGAATCTCCATTTCCTTTTGGAAAAGTTTGCCCTTCCAAGCTATTATTTTGGCTGTGTGTCTGAATTATTTTTCTGTTTATATCCAAGTTTTTGGGGATGAGAGGGGGAAAAGGCAGAGTTAATCACCAAACAAGCTGCAGCCCCAATCTAGCTGCTTTTTGCTTTTAAGGAAATGAAGTCATATTTATGTGCAGAGGTAATCCAGAAATGTGAGCTCCTGCCAAGGCATTTGTTGATACAAAGGTTAAGGGAGGTGATGCTTGTGTGTGCCCAAAGCTTGAGCAACTACCTAACATTAGAAGGAAGGTGGCAAACATTTCAGCCCCCATCCTATTGAGACAAAAGCTCATCACCAGCGGAACCAATATTCTTTGCCGTCCTGATGTGCCTGGGAGCACACAAGGCAGTCTATACTCACCCAGCCTTGTTGCTGCAAGTAGTACTATGAATTTCTGTCATGCTGTCCAGCTGAGATGGAAAAGTGATTTAAAAATGCCTTTTGAACTGTCTCTCTTCCATTCTGGCTAGTTCAGTATGACTATTTTTGCTTAAAAGAAGAGAAATCAAAACAAAGAGAAAGTACTATGTAGAAGTTGCACTGGAAGCATGAACAGGGCTGCTGACTTTCTGGCTTAGTCCTGTGTTTTATAACCACGAGAACATTGTTCCTTTTAACCACTGTTCCCCTTGATGTATGGGAGCAATTAAATAGGAAATGTGTTGCAGTGGCTGAACAGCCATTGGCATCTTTCAGAGATTTTTTGAAAACTTATTTGTTAGAAATGTTTTGCCTTATCTGGGTTATGTTCTTCTTTTTGTTTAATTGGGAAATAATGGGGAAATGGGATCAATGCGTGATTATGGGTAGTGTTATTGCTTTTTTAGAATTTCATCGTTGCTGTAATCAGGGCCCTGAATATTTATGTGTTGTAACAGCATCTTTCTTGTATCTTTATTAGCTGTACCACTGTTTCATTTGCATGCTACTTCACAATTGAACTTAAGAAATTAGTGATGTTTGCCTTGTGTTACCACTGGAACTCGATAGTTATAATGTAGCATCAAAGACCCAGGGGTTAATTTTTATGAGGTCCCACTGACAAAGTAAAATCACTGATTAACAGTTTTGTTTCACCAGTCCCATCGTTCTTAGTGGAATCCACCCTATTCTTTAGTGAAGCTGCTAGAATTAAGGAATTCTTCAAAAGGAGAAGAAATTTGTGGTGGGCCTTGCCTTTGTTCTTAGATATCACCCTATTGGCTCAAGCAGTAAATAATCATCTAAGATCTTCACCTGCTCAAGAACAAGCCAAGATTTAGTACTGAGGTGAGGGGGAAAATGCTGTGACTGTGAAGATAGTTTCCTCTGAACACCAGGACTTGGAAGACAAATTACACAGCAACTCTGAGGCCAAACCATAAACTATATTCCCTTGCTGACCTCAGCTTCTCAAAGTCGGCTCTCAGCATAAACAACTTCAGGAAAAGCAACTTACCCAATAGGAGTCTGTACATTTACTAAATCGGCATCTGCCCTTGCACCCATTGCTTCCTTTTTGGTAAATTGAGGAACAAAGCACTCTGAAAAAGAGACTTTGCTGGAAGCCGAGTTGCGTGGAAAAGGCAATGGGGGTTCATTCTAGACATTTGAGATGTGTAAACTACTCTGTACTTAATAAATGTGGCAAATTAATTTCCAGCTCTTCCTCATGTCAGGCTGGGTTTCCTAGTTCATCTATGTGACCCCAGATCTGCAGATTCTCTAAAGGCAAAAACTATCATTTAGGAAGTGGGGTTTACTTCTGCACAGGAAGTAAGAGTTGATTTCATAACTTTGGTGTCACCCACTGTTTAGTTTGGTGGACACATGAAGATAGCTGGAAAACACTAAGGCCGCTTTGTGAAAAATGGCTCAAGAATGCTAGTGCCAAAATCTGTTGTTGCGTCTTCAGAGCTTTTTCCTTATTTCTCCCTCTATCCTCACCCCAAAGGCTGAAAACAATAAACGTTTCTATATTTTTGTAAAATGAGACATATTTAACTGAGTATTATTCAGATCAAAAAATTTCAGCTATGTACTGTGGAGCACTTCATGAGAAAAGAATGGCACTGAGAGCAGGGAATGTTCAGCAAAGAGACTTCTTTAGCCCAGCAGAAAGCTTTAATAGTAGGAAAAATGGTTTCTAATCAGAATAGGAAGCAAAAGTTGAAATTTTGAGCCATATAGTAGAAAAATATTCTGAAGAAGTCTTCAAATAAGGAACATCAACATAAAATGTCAGCATTGCCTAGCAAAATAAAGGTGCCCAGTATATCAAAGTAACAGT
The DNA here is from genome assembly GCA_013398815.1 of Ibidorhyncha struthersii. Taxonomy (NCBI): domain Eukaryota; kingdom Metazoa; phylum Chordata; class Aves; order Charadriiformes; family Charadriidae; genus Ibidorhyncha; species Ibidorhyncha struthersii. The sequence goes on from VZSZ01005648.1 coordinate 369,773, forward strand.
TTTCATTTTGAATTGACATTTTGAAATGAAAAACACGTCCTATTGAGATGTTGGCACTACTCCAAAGCACTCTCAATTGGAAAATTTAATAAAAATTGGTATTTTCCTTTGGAAAAAAGTTAGTTCAGCCTGACCTATGTTCTCTGAGGGAACTTGTTTTAGTCTGAAAACTTCAACCAGTATTCGGTAGGATATAGGAAACCACCTTTTCAGCTTGTTTTTAGTGCTTTTTTAATTTTTTTTTCTTCCTACAGCATTCTGGTTTCCTTAGTGTTTGGAAATGTTTCCAGAGTTATCACAGCATGTTACAAAGGAGTTATATTCAGGTGCTCTTGTGAAACTTTTGCTCTTTTTCTTTCATTCTTCATAAACTAAGTCAAACTTCATTATAAGCTAAGCGCCTGTGCTTTGCTTCTTTTAAAACGAGATGTTATAAAGGTTTTAAAAAGTAAAAAGGGAACAGAATCTCCAGATGATAAATACAAGTAGTGCCTAGTGGAAAAAGTAATGGGGGGGGTGGTGGGGAAGAGGAAATAGCTGTGAAAACACTTTTTGAACAAATAGCTGCACTTTAACTTTGTATTGCAAGGTTGCCTGGATACACTGGAAGAACAGGCATCCTTCTATATATATTAGCTAGTTTAGTGTTTACTGCTGGAACTTGGAACGTAACTCCAGGCACTATTTACAAATGTTTGGGATGAAGTAGTTCCAGAAAACCAAACAAAGAGGGGAGGGAGGGAAGTCATCCCCAAATTCATCGTTTCTGTTTTCCCGATCATGTTGCTATGTATAATCTAAAATAGTAGGTAGGTAGTAGCTTGTATAAGCTGAGGTGGAGGAAGGGGGAACCTTATAGAGGCTATTGTGGAGCTGGGCTAGATGTCCACAGAAAGGTCCCTGGCAGATGAACCTGCATGCAGGGCAGAGTGGGGTGAGTGCAGCATCAGGTGATGTGAGGCAGGAAGGGATTTGGAAAGGAAGACTCCCGGTCTCATGGACATACGTACCACCCTGGCCTGGGAGTTGGAAACCTCCTATCTGATCCTGCTTGGATGTTCCCTCTCCTTAGGAATGAGCTTAGCCCTGTGCCGTGCAGTGATGTGAAGCGAGTAATGTCTGTCTGTCACGTGTCACCCGCTCTCCTGTTGTGCTCCTTGCAGGGATGGGTTGTCTGTGCCACGAAGCGTCCTGTCATTGTAAGCTTTTAGTTGTGTGCATGTGATGTGTACTTCTATAATCCTCTGTGCTTATGGCTGTGAAAGCTGCTGGAAGAGTTATGTTTTGGATCGGCAAGTGGGAGGTTTGTGACAGTCCTTAGTTCCTGGGAGGTTTATCTTGGTTTCTAGTTCCAGAGAATGTGAGTGTTCTGCAACTTTGAAAAAGGATATCCCAGTCAATCAGGAATGCAGATTATGAAATGTTTTGAGGGCAGGAGGGAATAGTCCTTCTGCAATTTAGATCTAGGCTGCTGTTCTCTTTTTTTTGATTGATGCTTTGAATCTTTTTAGTTATGTACTGCTCTGTGATTGTATCTAAGTGTGGAGGGGTAAGGAGGTAGTTCTGAGATGAGATACTCTTTTTGATCTTGGCATCACTTTTCTTGGGCTTGGAACTGTTCCACTTAATGTTTCATTTAATCTCATTTTGTTGGCTGATCTCCCTTGGTCTGAAAAGGAACGTGTTCTTCCATCTAGCTCTTAAATTCACACTTGAACTGAGACTTTCTCAGTGTTGATACACTTAAAAAACATCAGGGACATGTGGGAGGGTCACAATTGGTCTGTGCTGTATATCGCAGCCATGTGTGATTTCACAGTGGACAGAACTGTGCAGCAGATGAATTCCTCGTGCTCTGAAGACGCAGATCTCCACGACCTCAGCCAGGATGAGTCACCATGAGCTTTTTTCCTGTAGTGGTTGATGACATGTGGTGAAAGATTCTAATTCTGCCCAGTATGGGGCAACGATGCATCCTTACTGACTACTTCATTGCAGTTTTTGGTAAATCTCTGGGAAACGCTATTTGAGGAGCCCCCAGTCAGTCAGACTTTAAAGTTCCTTTGCAAGACAGATGCAGTCAACACATTCGATGATCATATTTTAATTTTGACAGTCATTTCTACTATGCCGGGGCATCTCTAATACCTTTCTGCCTTGAAGAGTTAAGAAACGGTGTCAAATGCATTCAGTGCAGAGAGACAGACCACTTGACCTGCCACCAATTGGCTGTGTTACATATTTAGGTCTGAACATTACCCTCATAATGAGGCCTACTTGATGCCAGCAGCAATTCAGAGTGAATTTGTGCATGGGCCACAAGTTTTCGTTTAGATTTTGGTCCTCTTGCACTTGCTGAAGAGGAGTTTGCAGTTTGTATGGTTATAAGGACTGCTCGTGGCTTAAGGGGTTTCTCACTGGCAGCCTGTTGGAATTAAACCCTTTGAAGGTCTGTCATGGACTCTCAGACTGATCCCTAGATCATGCAGCCTTCACTGCTGCCTCCAATTCTCTGCCTGTTTTGTGTGTAAAATGAAAAGACTTCATTTTTCAGACTGTCAAAAATGTTTTTCATCAGTCGTTAGGCTAGAAAAATTGGTAGTGAGTGAAAGCCAAATATTTGAGACCTTTACCTTTGATAGGGGGAAGCACACGCTGTAAAAAGCGACTCTTATCAATGCTTTCTTTGTGAAAGCAGAAAGATGTTCTTGGGTTTTGTAAGTCTCATCTACATACCTCCAGCGTATGTGTGCCTGCCTGTGCTGTACGCTGCAGCCTCGTGTGGAAATGCTCAGGATGCCTGCCTACAGGAGCGTGGAGTTGGCCATCACCTCATTTACCCTGCATGACTTTCTGCAAGATAGCTGCCGCCAGGGATCCTGTGGAGGGCTACCACAGCTTACAAACCAGTTGACTCTCTGGATTTCTGCTGGTGTACGCTACATCAGTCAGAGATGTGAAGTGGTAACCTCTCCGGTGGGCAGAGTTCTGTTGGTGGACACCCACGGGGCAGGTGAAACTACCCTGACAAAAGTGTATTTTTAATGGTGGGCCTTCTAACGCCGCAGGGCATGGAAATGTAGGGAGGGGATAGGATGGTTTTAGCAGATCGATACAAAGCGCAGCTTTGATATCACCAGATGGACACTAGCACGCTCTGCTCCCGCGTCGTAGTGATATACTTCTATCAGAGACATGTTTTACATCTGGCATCTTGACTGATATTGCTCTGGTAATAAAGTGTTTCTTTTTATTTTCATTTCTATGTGGATATTTGTGTCATGTACTGTCCCAGCACTAGAAAATACGATCAAATTTAAAAAAAAAACAAAACACAGAAAACATTACAGGCCGCTTATTCATAGGAACATTGGAAGGCTATGGTTGGTTTTATTCCACACTAACTTACTGTTTGGACCAAGGAATCTTGGACACTGGCAACACAGGTTTGAAAGGCTACAAGCAGGTTAGAGAAATAATCAAGAAAAAGGTGAGCTGGTAGGAGACAGAGCAAATAAGCTCCTCTTTAACGCTTGGGAAACTACTTTAGTTATATTCTGCTTTTCAAATTAATTGTTTGCTCTGAACAGCTATTTTACCCTTCACTGTATCAACTGAAATGTTTGCCTGCCTCAAAGTTCATATTGCCTTGTAAGCAAGTTCACCTCAAGAAAACTTCAGCCTTAGCCAAGTCAGAAGGAAAGAAAAAAAAAAAAGGGGAAGAAACAAAGAGAATAAAGAAGGAATGTGTTTGGGGGAACTCAGGAAAGTGTTGTGTGTGTTAGCCAGTGAATTTTAAACAATATTAACTTCTTAGCAACAATTATTCTGTTTTGTTTAACTAACAAAGAATATTGTAAGCAGATACATGCATCTAGGGCAGATAAGGTTTGCATTGGACAGTCCTTTTATTGGCCTGGCATTTGATAATTCTCTCAAATTTAGCTATGGGACAAGAATTATGCATATTTTCTTCTAACTGAGGCAGAGGTTAGACATAAGGCTCCCAGTAATTTTCCACTTCCTTGCTAAATTTAAATCTTAATAGAATGGGGCCCAGCCTGTCGTCTTTATGTTTTCATGCCAATTCCAATGGAGTGGGGAACCAAAGGGTAGAATTTAACCTGTCTCTTCCTCTCAATAGAAGAGTAGCACTTTTGTGTTTGCATCTCTTTTCCATCCAAGATCTCAAAGCATGTGAATATTCCCTTTATGTCAGTGGAAAACCAAGGCACGGAGCAATTCAGTCACTATTCAGCCTGTGAAGCAAGCTAGTTCGTTGCACCCCATGTGATGAATTGTAGGAACACGTCCTCTGTGAAGTCCTGCATTTAAGTACGATAACACCCTATAAAGAAGAATAAACTGAGGGGAAAAATGTTGAATGATTGCTAGCCTGTAGTTATGCAGGAGGCCAGTGGCAAGGCTGGGAACAGACCCTGGGAATCCTGGATCACATCCCCATATCAAATTGCTGGATGTGCCTCTCTTGCTTTGAGCAATCATTGCCCTTGCTAAGGTAACTTCTTTTAAAGTATTTGAATTGTCAGCTAAAAGTCAAATATAGATCAATTTTGTCTTTGTATTACCTCAGCTGGCTGAGGGCTTCCTTAGTTCTGCTGCACTGGACTGTCCCCACTGTCACAGCTGCCCCACTTCAGGCCCAGCCACAAGAGACTGGATTTTGTGGGGTGGGAGGCTAAACTTCTCTTGCCACTTTGCCTCAGTCTCAAAGTTCAGGCAGGAAAACAGGATAAATCTGGCCAGGTTCTTGTTGCCAATGAAAGCCTTCTCTATCAAAAAGGAAGAAAAAAAGCCATTTTTTTTTTTTCTGTGCTCACCAGCTTAAATAAGGAGTGGAATTCATCCCTTAGTAATCAGGGAAATTAAATAAAGCTGAGGAGACAGAACATAAGGGTGTAAATTTGGTTATTGAAGTACTGTATGCTGTATTAAATTCCTGGATTAGACACGTAAGGAGGACATGCCTTTCATGGGAAACTGCCTTTTAGCCTGTCAGTCTTGGTGGTGAGAATTCTCTAAATGGAGAATTTCTTTGGTGTCTGTGTGAATGTGAATGCCACACACCCAAATTTTACTGAGTCACACCTGGACCAACCCCAAAATTTCCAAAGCTGAGCTGAAATGGCTAGCTTTTTTCTATAGCTTCTCATTCCAATCCTTTAAAACTGCACTCCTCCCATAATCCCAGCACAAATTTCCATGCAATTCTAGGTTCCAGCTTGTTTGACAGGGTTGGGTCACGCTTGAACCTTCAACACGATATGGGTCATGTTTTCTGCTGACACCAAAGCCAGGTGGACTGAGCGTGCTATAAGATGTACTTGACTGGACTGCTCGGTTCCCGAATCACTAACAAAGCACACAGGCAGGCTCTGGACACTCTCGCTGTTTGCTTGCATAGGTATAAATGGTTTATATTAACCAACCTCACAAGGGTTTTGTGAGGATTAGTTAATATCTGTAAGGCATTCGTGGACATGCAGCATATTAAGTATCGTGAGCCAGTTCCTTCCTATTTAACTTGCATGACCTGATAAAGGATGCTGGTTTTCCTCTCTAATCTACATCTCATAACACAGCAGCCTTCTGTTTGGCTTTTCCTATCTTCAGCTGTTGGACAGGAACAGCGAAGCCTGAACTCTACTCGTCACAATGATTTGTCCCTTTTAGAAGAGGGGGGAAGGGGAAGCCTGTGCAGAAGAAAGCGTGTGATGCTGCTTAGGCCTTGAAATGAGTAGAAAGTTGCCCTACAAAAGAAAAAGAATACAGGCCTTTCAAAAACGTGGATTTCTGAGCATAAATGTAGGCTCAGAGCAGCCTCTCTAGCTTCTGCTTAGTGTTAAGTTAGTGGCTTCTGCTTCAGAGTGGAAGGGCTCATTTGAAAGCTTGTTTGCATTTCCCGATGTATCAATTAATCTGTTATTACCCTTCCCCATAAATCTGTTGGATTTCTAGTATCTTGTGAAATGCCTGTTTTGATAATCTCATTGAAACTGGGTCACTGAAGGTACCTGGCAGGGAAAATGGCCTTTTCATTTCCTCATACATTGTAGGTTGCAGTGCCAAAGGATGAATTTGCTCCCCAGTTTTAACCGCAGTCAACTTCTGCCCTGCCATATAAAGATTTTTACTGGTCTACGCAATTCTTTGTATGTAAAATAATGTTTCCTCTAACTAAATTTCTATTACCTTTCATAAGAAAGGATCTGGCTTGGTTTTTTGTCCTTCTCTGGGGTGGACGAATGCCCTTTTCCTGGGACGGCTGCGGTCAGGCCAGTCTCATGAGGCTTCTGACTCCCACTGGCATGAACTTAGTTCTGCATTGCTCTCTCTGTGCTAATGCTTTTCAGAGCTTCCCAAAATCATTAACCCTGTGAAAAAAACTATTGGTTATGACACAGAGCTAGTTAGGCACCACTGAATGTGGAGGATGGTATTCTGGCCTGGTGAAAGGGCTTTCATTTTCGCCTTCAGAAATTATGTGGGAAGGCTGGAATGGGGGGAGACGGACAACAGCTCTGCTCGTGTGAACCTCAGATGGGGAGGGATTTATGGTGCAGAGGAGCAATGGCAGATGGTGCAAGCATTTTGAGACATGTAGGTGCAGCAAAATCACTTCCAGTGGCAGAACTGATGCTGACTTCATCTAGATCAGGGTTTCAGTCTGGTATCTCCAGCCACTCAGTAGTGTTGACTTGCTGAAAAAAAGTAAAGAAAACGTTGTCATGACTGGTCCTGGCAATCATGGCCATTCTGGGGCTGTATGAGTATTGTCTAGTTCAAAGCATCACCTGTGGAAATCATGAAGAAGCCATGTAGTAACATCTTTAGTTCTCTAGCAAAATTCACCTTCCCTCCAATTTATCAGCTGTAATTAGAGGAAGCATTTACCCCTCTTTCACTATGGGGAGGTAAATGCAAGGGTAAGCGGAGAACCTTGTTAGCAAAGGAAAGAGAGAGCTTTTGAACTGGATTTAGTAATTTTAGGCATAAAGTTAGGTTTTCTAACCCTTTGATATAAGGTATAGAGGGGTCTTTTTTACAAAGAGCAGTTGGAACAAGCAACCAAGGTCATTTTACAGTTTGTCAGCTGGAGTAGGGATTGCTCACTGTAACAGCAAAAGACAGGATCGGACAATCCAGAAGGTCCTTCCAGCCCCAAATTCCTAAAACATGTATTGAGTAAAAAATATAAAGGGCAAGGGAATTCTGCCGGCTGGATACAGGATAAATGACAGTTTGTAACTCAACATATGAGTTATGATAGGTGTGCCAGACCTTGGCTGGTGTAAACTGGCACAGGCTTTGGTGAAGCTGCAGTGGTCTAGTTCAGCTGAGCATTCCCCCTTGGTGCTTAAAAAGTTAACAATTTTATACACAAAAAATACAGTCATTTTCTTATTGCCCTTTAGCCCATTCCTGACTTATATTAGCCATCAGTTTTACTTCCCTGGGGAATATGTTTCAGGCCAACAGATTTCTAGACTTCACCATTTTCTGGACAGTAACCCTAGACCCTCCTTTTTTTTTTTTTTCCAAAGCTTGACTCCATTTATTTTATTTTCCAGCTGAGACCACTGAGCTTTTGCAAATTCCTCTCTTCCACGGTAGTTTTCTCAGCAAGCTCTTGCCAGCCTTTCTACTCCTCCCCCATCCATCTGGCTGTGCCACTCACATTTACTCCTCTATATCTATCCTTATAAATCACTTTTGGTTTTCCTCTTACCCTTTGGCTTTTTTGGCTGTATTTCTGGCCCGTAGCATCCTGAGAGTAAATTGATTATAGAGATGTGTCCTGCCTCTGATCAAGGAATCTTCCAGTTTCTTTAGCCATGTGTTGTTTTCATTAATGCCATATTTTACTCCAAGTTTTGATCTGATTTACTTTCTACAGTCCGTTTGACAGTAACACTTTGCACTGATTCTGCTATGAAAGTATCTTTCATGTTATTTCCCTTTTCCTAAATGTTTCTGTTTGTGCTGTCACAGACCTCAGGTTTTTCCATTTAGTCCCTAGGTTTATAAACTCCTTTTGAATTGCGTTTTCCCTGCCTTCCCTGGTGTTTGCAGCACCTCCTGATTTAGATGCAATATCTGAATTTAATTAGTATGCTCTCTGCTCTCACTCAGATCATTAAATCAGTCCACGAGGAGCAAAGTGAAAGGATGAGCCTGGAGCAATGTGTGCCTATGCAAAGGATCAGACAAATGAACAGCAATAAGCTTTAACAGAGAAATTGTTAATATCAATACACTTCTTTCCTGGGGAGAGTGTTGATGGGATCTAAAGCCAGAAGAAATGATACATGAATGTTTAGTCTCAGGTGGCATCTTTTGCAGATAAATTTGGATTAAGCTGCAATAAATTCATGGCCCTGCCTGTTAAAGCTGTCAGGAAAGGGTGTGAGGAGCCCAGCCAATGTGTAACACAAGAATGGATTAGCATCTCGCAATCTCCCTGGGATAACGCAAACTCTAATCCAGCTGCATTCCTGGGATAGAAGTAGAATATCTGAATGACAGAATGCAGTTTGTCATCAGAGGATAAGCTTCGATTAAAGATAACCCAGAGGTTCTGAAGCAACACAAATGAATGCACCAAAAACCCTCTGACTGAGAATGACAGAAGAGATGGAACCTAAAGGATTCTTAGCAGGGATTTGTCATATATTTTGGTCTTTTGGGCCCTGGCCAGACTACTGCCAGTGCTAAGAGACCGATGTTTTGACCCAATTCCATGACAATCAATAGATTACAAGGGCATATTTTATATGTTCTGCAAATCAGCAGGTGCTATTTGGAGATGGATTACTCTGTGCCTTCTATCCACATATGCTTGGCATATGTTCCATTATTTATGTTCTCCCCAGATAGATCAATAGATCTATTGACCTACTTAACAGGCTAATTTTTTTCTCTCCATCATCATAATAATCAGAGAGCTGAGTGATGACGGTATTACTTTGTTTTGCTGTGTTATGCTTTTAACTTCTTTAACTTCACCCAAGAGTTAAAACAGTAGCTAATCCAACCTCATTTGTTTTTCATCTGGAAGCTGGCATATGTTTTGTGAATGAAGACACACACCCTGACAGCTAACGCTTACTGTAGTCATCGGGAGGCACATGAGGTTATCTCGCAAGTGCAGAATAAAGACTCAGATGTCAGTAAACTATAATAATCGGCACAGGGAGATATTGATAGTATGCACATTGTGGCCTTGTCCTTTTGATATAGATGAGAGCAGTGAGTGAGAACATGAGGTTGTGTGAGAAAAGCCCTGATGCTCCAATTTTTGTAGCCACCACGTTCCTTTATAGTAGTGTCTGCTATACCAAAGTCACTGATGCCTTGGGAACTCCAAAACTCCAGTTTTGTTTACACCTGTTCTGGTGAAATGCAGATGGTGAGGCTGCAGTCCCATGGTCCCAGGTTAGCAAAGGGGAAAAATGGTTTGCTGTCCTCTGTGGGGAAGAGGAATGGTGGCCCTTTGAAAGACCTAGGGGCTTGCTGAGGTAGCCAATTAGAGGCATTATTCAAGGTTATATCAGAGGTCTACAGTGCTGATACAAGGAAAAAAAATTAAATCAGGCTGGTTTGTATGGTTGTCCAGTGGGAATGACTAAGGACTGCTTTCTGACCTTCTTTGTAGAAGGCTGTAGTTAAGAAAGCCGTTGTGGCTTGTTGGAGATTCAAGTGAGGGAAGCGAGGGATTTTTTTATTCTGTGGTTGTGTCAATAGAAGGATTTGGCAGCAGACAGGCATGCTAGAAAATTGTAAAGTGATGGAGACAAAGCTATAGTGGGAACGTGGTGTGAGTTGAAGGAAACTTTCCTTTAGGCTCACTCAAAAACTAGAAAATAAGTTTGACAGTTATGTCTCTATTTGTTTCTTCTCTAAAATGGGTTGCTTTTTCCTCCAGAGATTCTGCAAAAGATATAGGCATGAATAGCAGACCCTTCAATTGAAACTTTAGGGGGCAAGCTGTCTACCTTATGATTCCTATTCTAGAATCAGCACCACAAAGTACCCATTTGCAGGGAAATTCTAAGGTTTCAGCACACCTTGTTTCCTAACTTACCACTGGAGAAAACTTCCCAGGCTGGGAATTCAGTTTGCAGCACAGCTGAGGAGCGGAGTAAGAGCTGATGGGGGAAAGCATGATGTGTGTAGACAAGATGAAACAAGTCGGAAGCTCTCCACCTGCCTGTCGTTAACTTACATACTTGAGAAAACTAAACCCCCACCAACATCTAGAGACTTGTATCCTGCATCACTCTTTTTTTGGGGGGAGTGGTTGTTTGGTTTTTTTTGGTCCTCCCTCGATTTTGGAGAGGCTGCACCTGACCTTTGTATGTGATGGCTCAAGGTGTGCCAAGCAAGCAGTTCAGTAACAAGCTAAGTGGAAATAATTAAAATAATTAGTGTAATTGGATTACATCAAAGTGTTTTTGGGGACTGCTGTTCTGCTTCAGGTAAGTTGTTCAAACTGTCCTGGCTATACGTCATTCCTAAACCAACATGGTATGTAGGGGTTTAGGCAGGGAAAAGGACATTGGCCAGAAAAATGCTTAATTTACTTCAGATTCAATATTTAATAACATGAGGAACGTAGTATGGATTGCAATTGCTTTTTTTTTACTAGGACAGCAGATTGTTCTTCGTAAGATGTCATGTGCACCTTGCACTCTCAGGGAGTCATAAGGTTATAGGTATTATCTTAACCTTTGTTTCTTGCTTGTCATCAACAGCTGAAATCCCATCACCATCAACTGTGGACAGAAAAAGCAAAGCTCCCTGTTTTACAGGACCTTACTGTTTAATGGGAACAGGTCTTCAATCAGCTGGCCAAAGCACTGAATGCCCTCAGTCAGCATAAATTATAAATAGTAGAGATCAGATTGAGATATACCTGAAAAGTTGGGTATCTTTGGTGGTGAAATAGTTGCATCTCAAAAGGTATTTGACTGCAACTGATTACATCTGCTTTCAATTAGCAGAGGAAATAACTAGCAAATCATCAGTGTTATTTCCCTCCACAGCAGTTTTTTCAAGGCAGCCTTCCATACGCTTATGTACTTGACGGCATATTTTAGCACTAAAACTTGGTAGGGCTGTTTCTTCTCCTGAGAGGAACTGTGATTCTCACTAAGGAAACCCCACTGAATGCAATTAATTCATTTACTGTAGCATGGTCCATTACACTTCAACAGATCAGCATTTGCTACTTGTAGTTAGCGGCTGAGATCAGTCAGCATCAACTGTAAGCAAACTCAATTTCAGAATTTCAACGTTGGTTTCATTCCTTGGCTTCTGCCTGTGTGTTGTTTAAGTTGAGACTGAATTTGACTTTCATGTGCACAGGCCTTTCATTCCTGTAGATCCTCTAAATGAGATTATAATGGATGACATAGCTAATACCTCCTGCCCTCAGTGAGATCATAGCAGGTTACTTGAACGCTACCTGGAAGTCAGATTACGATGGCCAGAGTAAATGTTTGGTGAAGATAACTAACTGGATAATAAAACTAAATGCCCATTGGTTATCCAAGGAAACTGAAGAGGGAAAACAGGCTGGGAGAAATTGTAAGAATGGTTTATTCACATGAACATACAGTATTATATTAAACATTAAGTCTGGGGTACGCTAGAGCCTCTCTTTTTATTACATCCTTAACAGTCAAGTGAACACGGTTTTAGATGAGTGGAATGTTTTAAGCAAACATTGCTGACCTAGATTTTCAAAATGGGTGAGCTTGAGGACACTGTCTTCAGTTTATGCCTTGTTAACTGAGCCTGTTCTTCAGAGTTTCCATGGAAACTACCTCTTCTTCAGTGACAGATAGAAACTTTTGATGATTTGAGTAAGAAGAAGGTAGCAGGAGGTACTAGGGCAGACAATGTGTTACAGAGCCCTAATGGAAGAAGGCAATGAATGAACTTTGAACATAAACAAAGGAACGATAGTAGAAGACCATAAATGTCAGTGCATTGACAGCTAGGATGATTCAAAGCTACTAAGGGATGTGAAAGTACAAACTTAACAGAGCATGACCTTATTCTGATAGTTAATGAAGTTAAGCTGGGCTCAGGATAGAATAACAGAGATTGGTCTGACTTTCTCATTATGGATGAATAAGCAGAGCTCCAACCCAAAATTTCAAATGCGATGGTGCTGAGAGAGTATTGAAAGAGCACCAACCCTGATGCAGCTTTGTGCTTTAGGCACCTATGGTAAGAATGCACTTCTGCTGTATGGCTGTATTGCACCCAGTGCATTCCTAGGCTACTGTCCCTGTCAGTCTGGGATTAGTGGTATGAAGTTATCCTTAATTAATGTAACTGAATGATTATATTACAGATTGAACTAGTCTTCTTGGCTGGTATTTTAAATCAATTGTAGACTGGTATTTTTTCAGGACTTCAGAAAATGCAGTCAGCAGTCAGTGTGCATCGATGTTCTCTGGGTGCTCAGCTCTTAGCCCCTTTTTAAAGAATCACAGCCATGAAACATGGTAGAAGCCAAATTTTCCAGTAGTGCTTCCAAGCAGGTGCACATGTTTTTTGCAGGCTTAGCTACTTGGCTTATTCACTGGCATTGGGTTATTGGCTATCTCTAGTGCCCTGTAAGGAAGAGGTGCAACACAAAGTACTTAATCTAGTTCATTGTGGATGTGGGGTGAGGAGCAAAAGTCAGACTTGACAGATCCATTGGCAAGCTGAATGTATCCTTACATTGAATACAAAGTGATTTTTTTTTTTCTTTCTGATAGTGTAAGCCCACCCCATCTTTACAGTTTCAGACTAAAACATTTCCACTATGCTTTGAGAAAACTTTAAATTTGGATGCATCTTACTAATGTGATCTCATAGTTTGTAAGTCAAAAGTGGTATAAAGCATTTCGATTCTTGTCACAACAAAAGATTTCAGCAGAGCCAGACTGAAAATTATGCAGGTAGTTGGGCATTAGTTAGAGAACGGAGAGCTGTAGTTGTGATTCTGAGCTCTACTACTATCACGGGATTCTGGGTAGGTTATCTGATACTTTTCTCAGGCCTGTGTTTTCCAATCTGTAGTAATATGATGGTATCTATATTTTTATATGTAGTTCTTTTAAGGTCTAGGGGTTGAAATGTCTGCATATGTACTGGGGGGATCTGTACTATTACTGTCCAAACAATAGTGCTACCTGCAAGACAAGTGGTACTGTTGTTTAGAAGTAAACTAGCCCTACTCTCTAACTCAAGTACCTTTTATTGCCTGAATACAGAATTCATTGCAAACAGAGCTGAATTGGGCTCCTGAGAAGGGGAACAGAGTGTCAGAGCTTGTCTTTCTCTGCCTTTTTGCTTGCACGTTTAAGTTGTGGTCATGTAGTTAGTACACAGGAGATACAGAAAGGAGGTGAGTCTGGCACAGCAGCCTGTTGAACATGAGCATCTGTTCCATGAGGCACAGCTGGCGTGAAGACTCGGTGCTCATCAAATTGAATTAAAAAGGTGAAGCGTAAATCTTTCAAGCTTCAGATCAGTGTCCTAGAGTTTAAAAATAGTGGCAGCCCCCTGCCCTGTCATTGCGCTGTGTTGGGAGCCAGCAAAATATGTGATTAATTGTATAGGCTTTTAATGTGATGCTGGTGAGGCTTTGATTGGAGCTCTTGGCTAGCATTACGTACTGGATCATCTCCAGTTCCAGGGAACCCCACCATCCACCAAAACAAAGACCACAAACCAGGAGACTGGTATGCAGCAAGCCAGCTTTGCTCCTTGGGCTTTACTTGTGAGATGCTGTTCATTGCTAGGAGATTCCTTGTGAACTCACCACCCACCTTTGGTGGTGGTGAACTTGGTCATGAGTGACAAGATCAGCTGAGCTAGAGCTGAGGAACACTGCCTGGCTTGTATGTATATTAAAAAAAAAAAAAAAAGCATCACAAAGCAGACATGGTTTGTGTTCTCACAAATAGTGACGTTGACACTGTTCTCTCCACTTTGTATGCGATGGCGTTGCTGTTGTGTGTAGAGCAGTGGTGAGCTTACCCCTTAGCTTCTTGGTTTGCTCTGCCTATGAACGCTGTAGGCCCCGTGCATCGCTATGCTTGACTTTGCTACAGAGGGCTAAACCAGAGATCCAGGCTCCTTCCCTCCTCCCTTCCCCGAGGTGGAGAGGCGTTTGGAGCTGGATGCCATTTCTGCTCAGTTCTGTCTGTCTGCACCAAACTGTAAGGTCATGGGGAAGGTGGCAGGTGCCAGGCTGGATCAATAGCTCACTTAATCTGTTAACCTGACAGTGGCCAGACCTTGGTATTTGTATTAGTACATTCATTTACAAAGCTGTCTGAGACTTAATGAAAATATACAATAAGGAAACTAGGGCTAGTCTGCCTGAGCTGAAGTGTCACATGAGGAGGATAAGTGGGGGTGAACCTAAACCTCCCTAAAGGGAGAAATTTCTTGCAGCCATGGAGAGTTTGATTGGCCTAACACGACAAGGGTTTTTTCCCTTGGCTATTCTTTGATCTAGTGTAGATAGGTCATTTCAGGAGACTTTTGTTTATCTTTAAGCTTTCAAAGGATCATGAAAGTACAGAGCTAAAATAACATGGATTTTTTAAATGTTATGGAGTATGTAGAACTGCCGAGTTACCTGAATTGTGTGGAAAGGCCTATTTTAGTTCCTATTTTCATAATTACGTGGACATGGTTATTTGTAAAAGCTCAATTGCTGTATGCAGCCTTGAGGATCAAATGCTGCTTTCAATCCCATAAGCTTAATTAAAATATAGTTAGTCTGATATGTTATGTTAAAAATGTTGGTGAAGCTTCTCAAGTACTGTAGCAGCGTGCCTAGATGTAAAAGGGGAGACAGACGTATGAAGGCACGACAAAGGGGATTGCTAGGCCAGGAGTGCTACAAATGGCTGGACTGTAACAGCCTTCTCTCTGTGTCTGTGTTGCCATGTGTTTTTCCTATGTTTTCAATCAACCTTTCCATAGAAATCACTGAATCAGGCCTCTAGCCTGAGTACAGTCTTGGCTTGACCACAGACCAGCTGGCCTCCTCTGGCTGCTGGTCCTTCACCTTCAGCATCCTACCTCTGATGGCACAAGACAGATGTTTCCAAGGAATATCCCTTCTTCACAGGGATGGGGACTGCTGTTGCTCTGATTTCTTGGAAATCAGGCTTTTATGTGCACACGGATTGTGAGACAAAGGCTGGAACATGCCATTTTATCAGACCTTGTCTTGTGTCAGCTGTCACTTCATAGGCAGATGAGATCATGCAACACATGCCCTCTCAAGTCCCCTTGCGTGGGATCTTTCAAAAGCAGGAATTGGTTAGTCCCAGCTTCTCCACTTTACCGGCGATGCAAATGTCTGTTACCCAAAGGCTATTTAGGAAGAAGCCCATCATGATAGTAAGTGAATATCGAAAACAACATCTTATGACCAAATATTATGAAATCATCAAACCGCAAAAAAAATAGCAGAAGTTGCTGGGGCAGATTCCTCCTTTGCTTTCATGTGACTATCTAATCTACCCTGACCTGCCAAGTTATTTGAAAGGATGTTATTGTCTGAACTCAGGACATAAATACAGCACCTTGCTGTATTTGCTAGCGTGGATACGTATACCAGCAGGAGATTGGTGCTGGTAATGCAATTCACTGCTACAGCTCTTTAGAGGCAGAACTCACTGTAATGATCTTGTCTGAGTTTTGAGAAGATTAAATCTAGGAAACCTTCAGGATCTAGACAGGGGTTTTTATTGTTATTTGTTATGAGAAATAAGTACCTGCTATTAAGGGGAGCTGCCTAACTTCATCACATCTGTCAAGGAAAGAGAGTACCTGATCTTCTTTGCAAGACACCTAAAGCAGAGATTATCCTTAATTATCCTCAATATTTGTCCTATAAATTGTTCTGTGGCAGTTAGTCATGCCCTGGCTTGGGGTGTGGGGAGGACTGCCCTGGAGCCACACTTCCCTGGAGTGGCCCTGGGAGGCAGTGTGTGCCCGCGACACTGAGGCGCGCCATGGGGTCAAAATCCTTCCTTAGCTTCCCCCTCATTTCCAGAGATTAGTAATCAAGTCGCTGAGCTTTACCACAAATAACCTGTTACCATCACCTGATGTCTTGCTCTGGGTACTGCTGCTCCAGTCAAGAGCAGGGCAGAAGCCAAGTCTGTCCTTCACTCTCGTGTACCGGGGGGGAAGAGGGGACGGCTCCTGCACCCGGGCCCAAGGTCCAAGGGGGTGAGTGGGGACAGAGGAGCACTGTATTTCCCCATACTTTCCTGCCTGGGTGGAGAGTACAAGTTACAACTGAGTAATCACAGCCACCCCCAGACAACTCACTCCTTCCACGAAGCTCTTGCAAAGTGTGATTAATGACATGATAAGGATAGAAAAAGGGCCAGAAGTGAGCAACAGCTTTGTGCAGGGGTTAACAGTGTGTGTGCCCTTTGCGTGGCCCAGTGCAGCTCACAGTCTCCAGCTGCCATGGACTCACACCCCCCAAGACCCCACTGATATCAGGGCAAGACAAGTCCTTATCTGTCTTTTGAGATCTCTAAACTTTTGGACTTGGTGTTGTAATTCCCTGGAAGCGCACTGTAACTTGCTTTTCTTTTTGAGGTCGTGGTGGTTTTGGAGTAGAATTGTTTTCATCTGCCACCACCAAACCACCACACTTGGTGCCCAACGTGGATAGAAAGTAGGGACAGACACCAAGAAGTGAATGTGTGACTACAGAGTAATGATCTGTAATCATCAGGGTCATGTCATTGTATTGGTAGTTAAGATTATGAAGATATGCAGATTTGCTACCTTTCTCAGAAAGTATTTCAGTCACTAAAAAATCTGGTTTGATGCATTTAATTTCTTTGAGGTAGTGTCTTACCTGATTGTAGAACTGTCCTGGCTAAACATCTGTCTTCTCATACTGCTATAGATGTTTTGGAAATGTCCTCTCCTAAGCCATCGTGAAAGCATCCTCCCTTTCGTGTCTGGAATTCAGCCCTGTCCTGATTGAGCAGAAAGTCCCATTCTTCAGAGCCAAGGAGGAACAGTTTTATTATAAGTTTACATAACTTGAAATACTAAAGGGCCCTAAAATTGGCAGTGTAGAAAACTTCACAACGTTATAAACCACCCAGGCTTCAGCACAGAGAACAATTTATCCTTGTCATATAACTCCACAGTGCCAGCAAACAATGCACCGCTCCGTCAGACACTCATGAACTTTTTGGTCAACGTGATGAGTTTCTTAAGAAACAAACTATCCTATCATCACCCAGGAAGAGGTATTTTAGACCAGCTTTAAGACACAAACTTAACCAGAGCTTACTGAGCTACCTCTTCAAGTAGAGTTGTATGGTTTCCTTACAGAGCAGTTGCACCTGTCTAAGTTTAACTGAAGTCTGTACTGTCTGAAGATATTCAAGTTGTCCTCTTCAGGCCTAGAAAACAAAATCCAGCTGTCGACTTGCAGTTGAAGTAGAAGCTTTCAAGGGCAGAGAGAATTCCTTTGTCTCTATAAAGCAATCACCATGTGCCCTGAAGCATGAGGTTTTCTTACTAGGCTACTCAATTTTTATTATATCCAGTGAATTAATTATACCAATATCCACTGGTTTCTTTCTGAAGAGTTTACTGAACAATTTCCCCAGAACTTGCTTATATCTGCCGAGCTCACTGGGTAATTTTAATCAAGTCCTCTTGGTTTTACTGAGATCTGCCAAATTTATTTTGCAGATTGTCCTAGCGTGAAAGGTGTCATAAAGCCCACCTCTTCTAGGCCAGCTAGGAATGGCCTCAAACTTTCCTGATTGGGGAAGAAAGTAGGAACTATAGGATCTCCTGAAGAAATGAGGAATACATTTTGTGCTTTCAGGTGCTCTGGGACAAACAGAGCTGGGGCTGGGATCAGGGTCCCACCCTTTTCAGTAGCGACAGCTTATAACATATGTTCTGTGTCAATGTTATTTAGAGTAAATAAATACTCTAAATACTCTGGGAGAGAGATGACAGCAGAAGCCGAAGAAAGGTAAATTCTTCTCTTAGTGCAGGGGAATTGCAAGGGATTCCACGACTCTGAGAGGCTCTTCCTGGTCACCAATTCAATCCATCCTAATACGGCACTTTGTTACCATCCCTTCCCACAAAATAATTCTGCCATTTGCATACCACACTGCTGCACAGCCCTGAGAAACCCGCTGGTGCCATCACTGCGTGCTTGAAAGTAGATGTCCCAGAGCAGTGACCACTGTCTGCGAGAACCCACCTCCTCGATGGCCCCTTGGTCAGCTGCCTCAGTGGGTGCCAGAGGACAGCTTTTCCTTAGAAGTGCAGGTCTACCCATCCTTGTTCCCTCTGCTTCAAACTAATCTAATGCAAAGAAGAATGTGAGGGTCCATGCAAGGAGTTACTCGGCAGCAAGGACCACGCCACAAGTTCTCATCTGTGTTGGCTAACTCCTAACCCACACAGGACAAACACTGGCCCTTCAGATCAGCTTGACGTGCGTGCGCTGGCAAAGCATCATGGATGCTTAGGCAACTGTTATCAGATCTCTGTTTATAAATACAAGATTTTGAATTTGGCTTAAGTGCTTCAACTCACTAGCAGGCAGGCTTCCCCCCCAACAAAAGCACAATAACAACCACCACGAACAATCACTGTTTCACCTCTCCCACATTAGCTATTAATAATGTTAATTTACTTCCTTTGAGAGATACCATATGTTCCCCTTCCTGATCCCTCTACAAGCATAAGAAAAAACTAAGGAAATTAGAGAGACTCCATAACACTGATGGCAACATCCAATGTCTTATCAGGCTTCCTGTTGTTGGGAGTATTGTTTTCCTTTAAAGATTAATATTTACAATGGTTACTTAGTTATCTTAGTTCATTTGGTGACCATTAAAGATTCCAGCCCTGAATGCGATGAATGAACCTCCTTTTATTTGTCCTTGATGACTTATTTGTCTTGTGCCTCATCTGGCTGAAAATCAAGGAAAATAATTATTGGGTTGGGCTTTTACTGCCATTTCATATGAGGGCTCAAAGTGCATGTTTCTGTTTGTTTTAGAATGGGAGCCCTTACCCGCTGTTTCTGCTGATGTATGCATATTTAAGAATATATGTTTTGTGATTAGAAGCAAAGTTAAAATAGGTATTTTCCTCTATTTTTCTTAAGCTGCATGCCTGGTTTTAGTACTCCTTGGGGGGAAAATGAGGATGTTTCACGTTTCATAGACAACTGCAGCAGCAGCCATACAGGCTCACCAAAGCGGTCTCTGATGGGACAGAGAAGGCAGTGTGTTCCTGGCTGCTGCACAGGGACTAAAGAAGTAATGGTCCAGCCCAGGGCCTGTCCATAGTTCTCCCCTGTGCATCAGCTGAAGTTCAGAGGGCTTTATCAGCAAGGGCGAAAGACACAGTCGTATTTTTCAATAAAAGCCCAAAGGCACAGCTGGTAGTGGTCACTCAGTGTGACACAGATGAGGGTCTCAATCCAGCCGCCTGCTTCCAGAGCTACAGAGGCATTTCTAGGCCTTTTCTAGGCATGAGTGTTTTTGAAGTCACCTTGAGCTGTCTTTCGTCCCTGCTAGAGGAGCACAAAAACATCATTGAACTCACAGAGGTATTAGACCCAGCCCTGGAGAACACCACCAGAGACAAACATGGCCCATATTACCCACCGTTGCATTCTAAATTTGTGCCAGGTGCAGCGTTACAGCAGGGATGAATATGGGGGTGTGAGCAGTTTCCAATGCAACCTCTTTTTCTTCTTGGCATGTATCAAAGACGCACCTTGCCTTCCTGAGAAGTGGAAGCTCCTATCATCTCATCGTCAGCTTAAGATGCATTAATTTCCATCTCTGACCATGGAAACCCCCACACTGACCACCTCCCCATCTATCTTTTCCACCCCAGCCTATTGGCATTTTGTCAAGTAAAGTCCTCTGGACCCCAAAGGCCAGGATTCGTCAGGGCTGTTAGCGGCCCAGAGGAGCAGAGGACTCGGCGTGGAGTGATGTGATAATCATTTTGCAGCATGCCTGCACGCTCTGTGCGAACCGCCAGACCCTCCTGAGCAAGCCCATTCCCAGACACGGTCGGCTCCTAGAGAAGGCACAATTTATAATCGTGACATTTCCAAGGTTTCTCTCTCTTTTTCTCCCTCTTACCCCTCCCAGTGCTTGTCCTCCTCCCAGCTGGTGACTATGGGACAGACTATCCCAGCTTTTATAGGGGGAGGCTGGTTTTCTGGTTTCTTTGCAGACTGCTGTCTCATCCTGAAACTGCATATTTGATGTGCTTTTATAATGAATTCATTTGCACTGTGACAGATGTTTCTGATATGATAAGAAACACGGCCCAGGGGCCAGTGGCGCTGTAGAGCTGCTCATGTGCCTCACCTGAATCGCAAATGAGATATTGCTTTCTTATCTGTTAAAAAACATGAGCAACTGCACATATAAATAATACGCCACCAACTGCCAGCTGTTTGTGCCAATGACATTCATCTTAAAAGAATAGCTCCCCCATCATCTGTTCTTTTCCCTCTTGCAGAAAATCTGGAGCTCTTTTGCAAGTGCAGCAGAAGAGTTGTTTGGGTTTTTTTTTCCTTTTTAAGCTGCAGACAGAGCAGTAACTTTAAAATAATTATGCATGAGCAAAACCAGCTTCCATGTTTATGACACAGGTAGCACCTGGGGTTTTTTTTTTTTTTTTTACTTCCTTGTCCTTTTTCTGCATGTTTCTGTAGACACAAAAGAAAGTGACAGCGTTGCTTTCTGTTTCTTGGCAAATCCTTTTCATAGAGCTCACTGTCCTTCAGCGGTTTCAGTTCTGAATGGTATGGAAGAAACTTACTCAGTGTTTAAAAATAACTTTTTCTTTTTTATTTTGAAAACGTGAAAGAGAACAGTAAATCACTTTTCTCTTAAGGTTTGTAAAAGCTTGGGTTTTAGATACCTTGAATTTAGGGTGAAGGTAAAACTGCCTCTAGAATCCCAGACGCAGAAGCAAGCAGGGCTGCTCACTTGGTAACCTTTACTATTAAGTCTTGCAATCAACAGAACTTTAAAATACAACCAGGTGAAGTTGTTCTGGTAATTGATCTGCTCGATATTTTACTAGGGTAAAACTGAGAAACACTTTTCAGTATTTTGCCAGCTCCAGGCGGAGATGTATTTCTGTTACAAATGACCTTCTGGAAGAACTTGACTGTGGGGACGTGATTCATTGGCAGCCTGCTGGTGACAGCCTTGTTTCTATTGTTCTAAAACTCTGGTTTCACATTTCTCCTGTTAGATAAGCTGCAACCATTAACTACACAGTGAGCTACAAATAAAGTGTGATGTAATAATTAAGCTTATTATCTGATTGGCAGCAAGGAGCGATTCTTCCAGGTTAAGGGTTTGAGCAGATTTTTTTTTTTTTTTAAACAAAACTTTGCCATTTATTACATTTCTGAAAGCATTGTCCTCCCAAAAGATAAAATATGCTTTTGGAAGCTGCAGTGTGTATATATAGTGTGAGCTATAAATAGTCTGGAGTTAGTTCTGCACAGTACCAGTGTGCAGAGATATTAAGGATAGATTCTGATCTTTATGGCTACACTGGGGCTACTGAGAAACACCAGTTTAAAGCGGTGGCTTTTAAATTTTATACACTATGTTCAGATTCGCACCAAGATCAGAATCTGGCTGGGGACTTTAAATATGTTTTGAGGAATAAAGGAGTTTGGCGGCCTCAGCTAAATCTTAGTTTTAGTTGGAGATTACGTACCAATTTCTGGAACTGTTATTTGGGACTAATACCAAGGCAAATGAATTCTCTCTTAAATGAGGAATGGCTTGATTATCATGCTAGCTGAAAAATAGGTCTATATACTCCCACAGCTCAGCTGCTGTAAATGGATGTACATGAGGATTCAGAAGTGGTTGCTATTCAGCTCCTTCTGAGGGTAAGATGACTTTCAGCAATTGAGTGATTTATGATGATGTTGATATTCATGCAGGCTATTCAACTGCCAAGATAAAGACCACAATGGCCGATCAGTCTCTCTTTCTTTAGGCATAAGCTGGTTACAGGCTGACATTGGAAACAGGTTCTCTGGCTGCAGCATTATCTTCCCTGCTACAACGGGGTGGGGGCTGTGGGGAGGGGGAGAAGAAGAAAAGTACCTGTTTATAATGGGTTATTGACCGCGTGTTATCTCGTCTGCTGTAAAATCTCAACAGGACAAAGCATGGTAGTATTACTAAGGGCATACGAGGCAGGGTCAATGCCAGGGTATTAACCTTACTTAGCAAAATCATGATAAATAAAATAGATCTCATTTTGCAAGGAATTTTACAGCAGCTTCTGATTATACATTAGAACTTGCCGGCCTCCGTCGCATCCTCTCTCTTATTTGCACAGTAAGGGAGAAGGGCTGTTTGCACCATTTCCCTGTGCCCTATAACTTTGGTGCAGTTTTGAGGCCTAATTCTGGGTGCCTAAATCCTCTTTTAAGTCTATCGGGTCCACCTAAGAGAAGGAGTCAGGCCACCTACGCAGTGATGCCTGAGGTGGAGGAGATGAAGGCTGCTGGGCCTTAATGGTATGTGGCAGATGGCCGCATGGTCAGCCCTGCCAAAGCATTTTGGGGTTTAGTTCTGTGGCAAATAGCTGTGCAGGATTCAGTGGAACCGCTTTCGTTCATGCTTGTGAATGCCTGGTGCCTTTTGGAGTGTTTCCTTGAGGCCTGTGGTGGTGTCGGACATGTAGCCATGTAGCTTCCCTCCAGGGATGATTTCTCCCACAAGATTTCCACTTTTACGCATCAGACTTTCCAGTCACCTTTACCAGCCAGTTTATTTCAGTAACTTCTCAGTCACTCTTGGGGCAGGACCTGACTCCTGCTTGCACTTAGTCTCTCATATGCTGTCCCTATGCTGTAGAAAGCGGGCAGGAGAGGCAAGAACAACACGCTTTGTATACTCCTTCCAGCTCATGAAACACTGCACGGGGACACTGCCAATGGGCCGTACTGAAATGCACCGCAGTGGGACCCGTCGTGGGCACTGGGAAAGAGAGCACACCTCAGAGCTGTCTTCAAGGTGCTCTAGTTCACGCCAGAGAAAAGGAAGGGACCTGCAAGGATCCAAAAATCACTTTGTCGCTCTAAAACTGCTGTGCCGCCTTTTCTGTCCTTGCTATGCATATGCAACCAGGATAGCTGGGAACAGGGAACTGCCTTTCCACAGGGACACATATGCTCTCAGACCAGTGATGTATAAATCCAGAAATTAGTAAAGCATGAGATCTAAAAGGACACCAGCGCAGCTCACTTGGGTCCCATTGCTGGGAGCTCCTTTCACACCCACCGGGCACAGCCAGGCATTAGCCAGGAGCAAGGGGAGTGCCCGCTGCTCTTCCCAAATGGTGACTGAGCCCACTCAGCAATCTCTGCTACCCTCTTGAGTATAGCTCCGGCTGCGTCTGTCCCTGTCTGCCTGGTCAGTCTGCGTCCCCTGACCCGTCTCTGTTGCCTCTTCTGCAGAGATGCATTTCTGGAAACAACAGGAGCTGGCCATATATGATGCCAGTGCTCCCTCCCGATTCCGCACCCTCACATTGTGAATATCTTTACTTCTGGCAGTTCACCGACCATTTATTTTGACTGTTCTGCTTGTTAGCAACAGCCCTGGAGTTCAAACTTTCAGGTGAGCACCTTTCACTCCTTAGTCTTAGCTCTGGTGCTGACTGTGGAAACATCTCCCCCTGTCTTCAGTTTGTTCCAAGCAGAGAAGGGAGTTTCTGTGACAGGTATAGCTCTGTTACTTATCTAGGCAGGTCTTCCCAAAGAATTTGTGAAATACTCTCTGAATGATCAATGGCACACGCATGTGACTCCAAGTCACTGGACAACAAGCTATTTAAAAAAGCATCCACTAGAAAAGCAAGTCTGAAAGACTATCCAGTGTTAGAAAGCACTTAATTTAGAGAAGTGCCTGTCTCGTGAGTAAGTATCATGCCATAAGGCAATATTGCAGCATTCCTCAAGGGTAATGCACAGAAATCGGTTCTGCTTTTGTGTGTGACACATGGATAATGCTACTCTGGATGTAAACCTGTTCAGATACCCATGGCCTGTGGTCTCTTCCCCCCCCGCCCCGGCTGCTTCACACCAGTATTGCTGGGCTGTTCTGTTGATTCATATAGTCTTGTGCACTACTAGTTTCAGGTTCCCTGGTCTTGTTTTGGCATTCGTGCCTTTCAGCACCTTCAAAGTTGTCTTAATTTCATCAGCCTCCAGGTTTGTAAGATCCTAGTCATTTTGCAGATGTGGATAATCTGCTTCTATCTTTGGGACTGAAGGTTTAATGTCTCCAATGCGATCTGTTATCATCATATAATATAGTTAAGGTTCTTAATTTGAGAATTGGTGGACTGAGACTTGCTGCACTCATGCTGATGCCTCGTTGCATTCATTTTCCATGTCTCTCTATTTTCTGCTGGTTTAGGGAATAATATGCCAATGAAGGGCAAGAAGTAACAAACTGTGGTGAATGATCCTTTTTGCATCCTTGTTATTTCAAAGAGTTCATCCCCTTCTTTCAACAACTACATGGATTTTTCAGTTTCACAAATAAGATCTTATTTTGTCTAGATCCTTTCCCTTTGGCAAGTGCAGGATCACACTGGAGGGCCCATGAACTTTCTGACAGTCATTCATACTCAGAATTACAGGTTTTTAGTGAATTCCCTAGCCACTTTGCAAGATTCTTTCACCAGCTGTTTTTCCACTAGTTTATATGGTTAATGGACACAGGTTCAGAACTGATATATGAGTAAAATGAGCAAACATGATTATATTTCCTGCAATAAATTGGGCAGAATGGGTCCCATAGCATCATTTTGTGCACAGTCCTTGGTGGTGGGAGCCTTAACAAGACGTGCCAGCTCAACTCTCATTCCTCTGGGAGGGCTGTCAGAGTGGCCAGCAGAGTTCACTTTAGACTTTCTCTTCATCGCTTGCTTTGCGGCTGCTATGTGATTGCATGCAAGGTTTCTCTCTCTTTTTTTTTTTTTTTTTTTAAAGCACTTTTATCTTTTACATACCTTCCCAACCTCCCCCTCCCCACCTTCCCCAAATTATTCCTTTTTAGGGTAGGCCTTCTGAAGTCTGAAACACATACATAGAAGATATCTCCTAGTCTTGTCTGTGCTGGCAGTGGCAGGAGAGACCTGTTGTCATTGAATTACATGAACCACTCTGTCTTGGAAAGCTGTGCTGGAGATCTAGCTGAACTCGACTCCCTCATCCTTTGACATCCACATTTTCTAAAAAATATTTGCCAGTGTCTTATTCTAGTGGATCGATAAAGCATGTGACCTTGCTACTAGAAAAAAATCCTAAATATCTTTGATGAGATTGAATTTACCACCTTGCAACACTTCCACATGCTGTTTGGTTTCTTTGGATCAGCAGGAAGAGCCCAAACATTAGCTGAATTGTCTTGTAATCTTCAAGAGAAGAACCTCTGTTCCAAGCTGGTGGAGTCTCTTTCTTAAAAGGCCCCTCCGTATTTTCTTGGATGTTTTACAAATGTTGCACCTGTACGTGAGAACTTCATCCAGATATGAAATATACACTTCAGTGTGTGCTTCCATACACCACTGAAACAAGAGCCCGTGAGTTTGATAAATCAAGTGGGAGCCTAACCTGATTATACAGATGCTACAGAGCTACAATGGCTGTGGTGCAATTACTTTTTCAGCCATGAAACTTTGATAGTGGGCCTTTTCTTCAAAAGGACGGTTTATCTCCTATACTGGTCAAAATCTTCTCAGTTGTCCACCTGCTTTTTTTAACTAAATTCCATCTATCTGTACAGAGTTAGGGACTACCACTCCTTCTTCAATGGGCATTAGCAGGATGAATAAGATTATTTTGATTTTTGGTATCTCTTTTCCATTTAACAGTACAGTTTTTCCTTGTAGAACATTATTTAGGAAGACACACGTTTTCTAACCGTGAGGTTGGATTCATGTCTGCAAATTTGGGATCTGTCCAATGCTTCATTCTCTCTGGCAAAATTTTTAATTCCATCCTAGTTGAAGCAAATCCAAATTTTTATTCTTTTAAAAGGCAAAATCCAACCACAACCAGACAATTCCCCACAAACCTGAAATCTCCTGTCTATCTGAACCCCCCTGGCTGAAAGTGGAGAAGTCTTGGGCAGATTTTTCAGAGTATCCTCAACTCTGTAGCAATAACCACACCAGTTTCTTGAGCCTGATCACTTTGACATCTCCACCAGTTTCCCATTTCATAATGGCACAAGAGAAGGCAGAAGGCAAACCTGACCTTGGTGCACTCTTATAAGCACAGCGTGTCAACAAAAGACAGGAAGTAAGAGAAAACCATTTGCAATTCAGTAGGGATCAGCAACCCTTCTGAAAGTGCTGTACAGTAGCAAACAAGTGATGGTCTCATGCAAATCTTTACAGGCTCAAACAGGAACTTCTCCTTGCTGCTGATGTGCTCTGGCGCGCAGCAAGTTTCATTCTAACAAACATGACTTCGTTTTCCTCATTTGCTGGCTTGCCCTGCCAGGCCACGGGGCTTTGCCCTCATATTTGAGGGAAAGAGAAGCCCTGATGTTGGCTTCAGCGGTTGCCTTTCATGCTGAAACGTTTTCAGCCTAATCTTTTATTGGCAGCAATCAAAGTCAGATGCTTAAACCTCATATGAGGAGTGAATAATTGCCAAAAGGGGTTGTACCCAACTGCCTCGTGTATTCACACGGGCCCAAATGGTGCAAAGCCACAGACCCCAATGTCTTTTTCCTCTCTGTCTCCGCTACTGGTCTTCATAACTCCATCCCCTCAACCACGTGGATGATGGTGGGTCCTTTCAGAGACTCATATGAACTGGTTCCCCTTGGACTCGAGATTTATATTCTGTGTTTTCCAAAGGCAGGTATGAAGGCTGGCTGCTCCCAGGTGTTGCCACTATTGCTAAGCTTCCACTTTACATTCCTCAGATTCCAGCCTGGTGTGTCTAGGCAGATATCTCTTGGCTGTTTAAATTGAAAAACAGTAACAGTGAAATACACCGAGGTCAAATAGAAAGTTGAACACCTGCTTTAGCCTTAGAGTAAGAGAGTACCAGTTGAGAGAGACTCTGTGGGCGGCAAAGCTAAAGGAACTGCCCTTTAATGCAGGAGCAGAACCACCTCTACAGAGACATGTAGGCTGGGTAAGGATATGATGTGAAACTGAGAGAAACAGGTAGTTGAAAAGTTCCTAGTTATTTTCATTCCAGGGAGATTCCAAAGCAGGACTAGCTGTAGCACAGCCGAACTGCAAATTTTCTGAAAGTTTAGCACTTTTAGTAGTGTTTCCAAGATCTGTTCAAACCACTTTGCTATTGGCTTTTTTTCCCCCCACCCTTTTACTGGTGAGCAAAGATGACAAAGCAGAGCTAGAAATCTGAATTTTAAGATTTTCACTAACCACACGTTCTCAATGACTGTAAAGAGAAAGGCAAACTGATGTGCAGCAAAGTGGTCATGAGAGCCCATCCAATTGCATGCGTGTGTGAGGCAGAGAAGATGCACGGTGTGGTAGATGAAACCATGTTACTGTATAAGGAGTGATTTGGGTATAGTAACTGTTCTGTCTGAATGATCGTGACATGCAAGTAGAAAAAACAATGCTGTTTCCAGACTGCAGAGAAGCAAAATCCCTGCTTCATCCAGGCACAGCTGAACTTTGCAGCCAAGTGCTTAATGCCATACCAGGTCAGTTAGGATATAATTGTCTCTAACCAGAACAGTCAAAAGTTACAGAGTTCACTATCTGCTGGCTGAGTGACACCCAGAAATTCTTTCCAGACTTACAAACAAGCAAAGAGACAAGTTTGAACCTGAACTTCAGTGTAATCACGCCACTCAGGAGTGTAAACAAACATGGTACCGACTGGAAAATTATTCTTGAGGCGTCACTTTTGACTGACCCAGACGAGAAGTTTCCAAAGTTAGGGCTGCGACCCTGAGGAGGACTGATGGAAGAGAGGTCACGAGCCCGGAAATGGGGTTGCGAGCTGACAAGCTTGGGAACTGCTGAGGTAGGCAGATGAATGGTCACGTCAAGGGGGTCCCCTTGGAATACCCTTTTTCCCCTCTCCGGCCTCGGAAACAGTAACTCGAGTGAGTTTTAAAGCTGACAGGCCTGTTTATAGCAGGCTGCTGTATTTTTAAAAGTATATCTCTGGAAAGGAGCCCAAGATGATTAGGCAGATGGGAGCAAGGAAAGCTCTGGAGGGAAGGATGTGGGACAAGGAGAAGGGGAGGAGAGGCAGGTCTGTGGGAAACAGGATCTGCTAACCAAAAATAAGATTCAGCAGTGTCGATGGGAAGAGATGGAGGCTTTTTAAGGATGTGGTGAAATTTTAGAGTCTAACTTGGAATGTCAGGTTCCTCTCCCAAGAGGTCTGAGGGACATGCTTGCACTCCTCCTGTGTGAGAAGCCCCAGGGGCTGAGCAGGATACCTTGGTGTGGAAGCTAACCTAGGTTTTGGTGGAATTAATGTGTGGCCACAGTAAGGCCTGTACAGCTCTTTCTTGTATGCACAGAAATAAGGTGGTTGTCTTTGAGTGAGTCTCCAAATGGCCTCCTTTACTGTCCTTGTGTTTCAAAAGCTAGGCCTTGAATTTACGTCTGTTAAGAGTAAACCACTGTTATGTGGAACTTCAGTGGCTTATTTTATAATACTTGTACTATGAAAAAAAAGTGGAAAATGCAAGCAGACCAGAAAATCAGTGTAGCTCATGCTACTAATTTTTTATCTTGCCATTGTTAAGAAAAAGTCTTAAGTTTTAGGAATGTTTGGTAAAGGTCTCTAAATGTTGAATATTGGAGATTTTTCATGTCAGCAGTAATAAGCACTTGTTAGTGGTGTAAATGTTCAGCCCAGACTAGGGACTCGCAGTGCCTCAGTTGCTGATGGGAACCCTATTTCTCGGAAAGCCCCCCAGAACCCCCTTGTGAGCAGCAGATTGCTGTCACACCTGCCATGTCTGGGACTCTGCAGTACAAGTCTCCTTGTAGCCAAGTCCCTGAGGTTTGTGGAAACCTGCTGAACTCTCCTCTAGAAACCACAGAAAATAAACAGTGCTGGTAAGTCAGGTGGGCTTTTATAATACCTAACTAGCATCAGTACAAGAGGAACATCAGCACCGTGAAATGGATATCCTGAACAATCCCAGGGTATGGAGGAGACAAACAATAGATTTTGGGCAATTAGGAGGGAATATAGCAACAGCACAAGTTCAAGTCAGGGGTGGGAAATGGGCCTGGAGGTTGATAAGCCAACACAGACCATCGTTGAAGAGCAAACATTAGGTTCATGTGGTGCAATACCTAACGGTGGCTACGTGCTAGGTACAATGCAGAGGTAAAGTCAACACCATTGTATGGTATTTATTTAGTAGTGTTATGTTGAGAGGTATTCACAGACAGGGAGGTTTTTGCAGCCAGCTGCAGCCAGTGGTTTTCCTGGATGTTGTCTTTCAGGCTCAAAGATGGAGGGACTGGTCCTGCTCCAGTGCTGAGCAAAGTGCCATGAGCCAGCACTGGCCACAGGACAAGGCAGAACCAAGTTGCCTGTTTGACCCAATTACTCTTACAGGGACTAAAATATTGACTCAGAGCTGTAGATGCTAGAGAGAAAAGAAGCCAGGAGACAGTGTTGTGAGCGACACCCTGAAAGCCAGGAGAGGTGTAGGGTTTCTTGAGCCTTAAACCCACTGGTGGGGCAGACCTAGGGACTTCTGAGCAAGGAAACTCTCTGCTGCTGTTTGTTTCTAGCCAGATAAAGACTTTGTGAACCTCTTTATGACTAAATTAATGTATGCCAAGCCTGTACAGCTTCAAATAGCAGCTAATTGGTCAAGCAAGTGATGCCTAATCTTCAGGCCTCTGTGTCGAGGGCCATGGGAGCTTTGCTCTTGAAGGCACCTAATTTTGTAGGATGGTCCAGACTGAATTTGTAGGTAAGACTCAGTTAAGGCTTTTATGTGTATATTTCTTAAGTGCAAGTCGTAGAGATTGTTCCCAGATGTGCTTCAGACATGACCAGATTGATGCAGAACCAGCCTGTATCTCCAGTTCTGGTGATCCAGCATGGACCAGTCTCCACAAGTTTCTTTTCAGAGTTAAACCAAGCCTTTGGTTTATTTGTGAAATTTGAGATTTTATTTTCATAATTACCTTTAGTTTTGGAGCTGCCCTTAAGGCTATTTGGAATCTATTGAAACATGCTGAACTCTAAATCAGAGGTTTCTGTATTTCATGTCAAACGCACAGAAGTCAAGTATGAGGTTTCTGCTCCAGTCATGTGGAAGTTTGTTTTAACTTCTAAAGCATACTGTGTTTTCTTTTAAGAAACTGATAACTTCTGTTTAATGCTGAGCTCAGAATATAGATCCAGGCAGGTGAGTTTTTCACCTCAAAACATGTGACTTTAGTTTCCCAAACACTTCCCCAAATACCTTTATCCAGTCTGCAAAATAACCCATGGGGAAAAAAGTACAGATCTCATCATGATGCTTGAAATTGTCATAGTTTTCACAGGCGACTAGTGACCATGCAAGGTAAAGAGAGGGGCTAGGAGCATGTTACAGGATATTCATGGCCAGCTTGTGTCATGACTTAAGTGACTGGTGGCTTTAGTACAGCAATAATCCAGCCCTATAGCTAACCATCTCTTTAGGTACACTTAAGCTCTGATGTAGCTCTGTTAATAGATTTGTTTGGTTTTTTTTTCCTTGATGCTATCTATAAACATCTCAAGGTATATAGCATCCTAGTTGCACAGAAATTTTTCTAGAGGACTGGCAGGAATTTTTGATTCTCACGTGCAGTCTAACTACTTCTATTCTTAATTCTTCCTGTTACTGCTGATTATACAGCTCGTCTCTGTGATGGCACCCTTAAATAAACTGCTATCAGGTTCACATGTCATTTGTTGATACATCCTGTAAGGGCTCATTCCCGTTCCTCTTCATAGAGCTCCTAGATACAAAAGGGAACTTTTCCTGGACAAAAAAAAAAAAAAAAAAAAAACAACACAAAACTGTTTTCATCCTACCCAAAATTTGTAAATCTTCACAATAAGTCCTTGACCCACAATGTAATGCTCCCAGTTGAAAGCCAGGCACGATAAAAATGCCAGATAAAAAGCATGAAAAAAACATAAGGGGCTCTTTTTGCTGGAGGCTATTATGGAGCATAGCTGTAGAAACAGATCAATTCACTTAATGAAGCGCCTTTGGATTATAAGTTTTCTGTTTGTAGACAGCAGACTTTTTTTTGTATTTCAGTATTAACAGGGCTTCTCCTAAGGAGCTGTGACCTTTAATCTCATTATGTATGGATTTGTGTATGTGAATGTGACATACGAATTTGTTACCAAGATACTATTTGAAGCAAACATCCTAGGGCCTTCCAAGTTGGCAAGTTGATGCTGATTTCTGAGTCATCTCAGCCCAAAATATTATTTTGTATTTTTACAACATTTTGGGCTGTAGAGGGAACGTCAGCCATCTTATCTGACTGATGCTATCGGGTGCTTTCCATTAGTTTCCTAATGTATATCCTAGAGACAGCCAGGCACACACGTAAGTCTGGATATGAATGTTACTGAAATTAAGCGGGATTCATTTTAGTTTATCGGAAAGGTGGAGCAGCTCAGCTAACTACAGCAACTGATCTCTAGCAGGATAAGACCTCGACAAGTTCTTTCAAGCTTGATGTAATACCCATCATCTTATTTGGTGCTTTCCTCATCTCCCTTCTCCTTTCCTCTTTCTTGTATATTGCCCCCTTTTCTTTGTTTATACAAACACATACTGCTACATATAGATTTTTCTGCTGTGGCTGGTCCAGTGGTGGACCTGGGCAAGACTCATGGCAGATCCAGGCACGAGCAGTGTTCTCAGCTCAGAGGCCATCTGTGAAATGGTCTGGGTGAGGTCTAATGT
Source organism: Ibidorhyncha struthersii (assembly GCA_013398815.1). NCBI lineage: Eukaryota > Metazoa > Chordata > Aves > Charadriiformes > Charadriidae > Ibidorhyncha > Ibidorhyncha struthersii. Next base: position 401,848 of record VZSZ01005648.1, read on the forward strand.
GTGTCGTGGTTTCTGTTGTGTTGTTATTCCCTTGTTTCTGATTTTATAGACTAGTGACTACAACCTTTTAACTAGTTCTGAGAGTTATCCTGGAACATGGCCCTTAATAATAGGGGATTGATAAATGGCAGGGGAGTCACTTCTAGTCCTGTACTACTTCAAAGAATCATTTAACAACACACAGTCTTTCTTGGTGCTGCATAATATCTATTTCTGAATTCCAGCTGCATCTGAGGCTTTCCTTTTTGTCCTGCTGGAGTTGCTCAGATGGTTTCATTTGACAGGGGAGTATGTTCAAAGAAGAAATACTAAAATATGTTGAATAAAAATATATTTAAAGTATTTTCACCCAATCCGAAACATGATTTCTCAAGATCTTGGAGAGTGCTTGTAGCGTAGTCAGCTGTAATATTAATGGCACTTTAGTGAAAAAGCACCAGAGCCCTGTAACTCATATAATGAATGAATTGTAGATACCACTCTCAGCACAAATAATTAGCAGGATTTATACTGCGCTCTTCTCATGAAGAATGAGTCAGTTCTCCCACGCTCTGAGCATGCAGAAATTCTCAGAGAAAATGCAGCTGAGTGCAGTTAATTATTATCATTTCATTTAGGTATTTTTTGTTGTTGATGACAGTGTTGTCATAAATAATGAAATTCATGAAATTTCATACCTTTGTGCCAGTGCATCCAAGCGGTGTAAAGGAAGGTTATGGCTGAATATTGCAGTTTTAGAAGGTCAGCAAAGTTAAGAAAATTATTTTCATGAACATAAATTTTCTGTAGAGCAAAAGTTCACTTAGAAGTACCTCACTTTTTGTTTTCAGCAATCAGAAAGTGAAATTCTTACATGTGTTTACAAGCAGGGGAAGCTAAACTTCAGGAAGTCACATGATTTCCAGTAACACCCCATATATAGATACTTAGATGATGAAAGCAATGAAAAAAACTTGCCGTTACAAGTCTCTTGAAGCTGACATTTATTATCTCTGTGTAGCCATGCTCCCATATGTATGGCATAAGGCTCCTTCCCCCTTTGTTCCAAGAATTTATATCACTAGATATTTCGGAGAAGTCGCAGTCCTGAACTGAATGTGTAGTACCTGATACAGGGGGGACTTTTCTTTGGAAGCTCACAGCAACTGCATCCAGTAGAAAGAAAAGTACAACCCCTTGTGTACCTGACTGTTAATGGCGAAGTAAATAAGCAAATCTCAGGTAAATAAAGTTGTTCCTTCTGTTACACTGTTATCAGAGGCAGAAAAGTAGAATCTAGGAAAGGAAGGGTCTGCTGTTAGCTAATAACTCTTAGATGTGCATTTTTTACCAACTCTTCACCTCCTGTTGTTTATTCCCAAATGACTGCAAGCCTTGCTTCTTCCATCTCCCATGGAGCGTGGTATAGCTAAGAATAGATATCCTGAAATAATGTGATATATCTTTATGTTGTTGGATAAATAATGCAAAAATATGTGTTTGTTGCTAATCTTGCCTGCATGGGCTGAGGTCCTTGTTCAGTTGCAATGAAACAGGTTAATTCCTTAGGTCTGAGATGTTCCTTGTGCCTCATCATGACTCTTCCAAGGTATCTCAGTCAGACCCTGCATCCTGAGGTATGTGTGCTCTCTTTCTGGATACCTATGAACACAGTGTGGAGAAGGTGTTTGTGCAGCTCGGTGGGACTTGCCTGTTTGCTGACTCCCTGGGCTATGGTTAAAGGGGAGTTTGGAAACTGAACAGAATCATTATATCAAATATGGTCCAGAAGTGCCACGTGTTTTCCCTTCAGCGAAGGGAGCTGAGCTAAGTTGCAATAAAAGCAATTGTGGGATTTTTGGAAGGGAGTAGATGGCATAGGGAGAAAGCAATGTGTTGCAAGTGGGTAGATCCAGCCCATGGGTACCATATGTTTTGAAATCCTTGCGGTCTGGGTAGTGACCAGCCAGTTTTTTCAGCCTGGGGCTCCCAGCTCCACCCCACTCAGCAAGGAGTTCCTGCTGCTCGAGAGCCCAAAAAGTGCCTTAGCACCCTGGAGCCCCTCTGTCACTTATCAACATAAATACAAACAGAGCACCTTTGCAACAGGACGTTGACAAAGAGAACTGGAGGTCACTGCTGCCCATACCCTGCTTTTCTGCAGACTGCTGCTTTGATACATTTTTGCATCATCAAACTTCACCAAAATCCATGTTTGAAGTGGGGATTTCCTCCGGACGAACCTTGGGCTGATGAACTCTGCAGAGGCCTGGCCTGCGTAGAAGTGTCAGGGTTGACTGCTGGATGCAGAATGAGATCTGAAATACAGGGGTATGGAAAGCAGAGACTTTGTGTTATGTGGCCTTTGTGTTCTTGTAATTAAGATATCGGTATGACTGAGCTCCTTTCATAATACACGCCTGTCATGACTACCAAAACTGCTCCTTCAGAGAAGGTCTGCAGCCAGTTATCCAGATAATGAAGAAGGGCATGGAGAGGGAGGGGGAGATTTCCCACAGCTAATACGAAACATGTGCCAGTGAGACAGTGACTATTCAGTGTGTTCATCTTTTAAAATGTGGTAAGTGCAGCTCCTTGGAGCACAGGGATAACCACGGGAAACTGTCAGCAGGTCTGAGTCTGTCCCCTGACTGTGATGCAGCCGAAGATGTAGGGGGAAGACAGAGTGGGTCAAACCGTGGCCCAGATAATCCATCCATAGGTAATCGAACACTATGTCCAAGATGTGATTTGACTGTTTTCTTTGTTAAAGTATCTGTTGTCAGTCTGAGATAATCAAAAGTCCTGCCGCTTGCATTGATGTTCTTCCTTATTCTAGTTGGTAACTGGAGTTGGAGGGGATGTTAAGATCAGCTGAGCTATATAATGTAGTTTTTTCACATAAAGTACAAGGGTAATATTGACGAGGAAGCGGAGAGACTATACAAAACTCTGTAGAGTGCATGGCAATGCAGCTCACAGTCGTCATTTAAAGATTACTTGACTTCAGTGGAAAAGGCTTATCTTCCCATAAGTAAAGACATTCCTCTGCTGTGACATAATCTCACTTTTTATTTTCCATCTCCTTTATTCTTTCTGGAGAAAATACAGGGAAAGATAAAATACCCTCTGGTGACCCCTGATCTCAAGAGTCCTTTCTTTCATGACAGGCAACTTTCTAACAAGTGTTGCTGGAGGAGTTTCACGGCTCTCGTTAAAATGGTTTGTTGGCTTTAGGACTTTAATCTGCAAGGTGAAACCCCTCACCATAGAGGAGATGCAAACCCTTCAAGAGGCACTTAGCAGTACCTTCAGGATCAGTCCCTTCCTGGCTGATCCAGAGCTGTTGATGCCACTGGAGGTTTTACCCTTGATTTCAAATCTAATCAGGCCTGAGGAGTGCGGTGCTTTCCTTCCTTCATCCCTTTGGGCAGTTAAGACACTTACGCTTATGTAAGGTGTGCACAGACTGTGTGACGGGAGGGGGGAACATCGTGCCATGCATGATGGGAGCTTTGTCCTGAAGTGCTGACAGTCTAAGTTCAGATTTGGCGCAATGAGTGAAAGTAATAAACAAAAGTTGGGAATAGGCACAGCAGAGGTCACGGCGGCGAGGTCAAGGGTTGCTCTGATTTGGTAGGTGAATATCCTGATGGCTGCGCTGATTAAATAGAGTGAGTCACCAGCTGGAGGCTGGAAGGAAGAAGCGGGGCGGGCGTTAGAAGGATGTGGCTGTGGGGAGACCTGGTGAGCAGAGATTAGGAGGGCAATTCATGCCCAGAGGACTAGAATAGCTTGTCCACTAAGTTTCATTGTTTTAGGCATTTAAAACACACTGGGTTAATCACTAACAAAGATGCCCAAGGGAACAATGTTGTATCGGTTATCTTCCTGAGCATTTGTCTGTTTTGGTTCTATTTATTCTAGACAAAAGAGCATATTTGTGATGTTTCATCTTTAGTCTGAATGTCTCTGATTTGTACGTCCATTTAATTTGGAAGGTTTCCACAAGACGCCAGTGAGACTGTCTGATTAAAGTCATGACTTATAACCAAACGTCTTTCTCGCTCCATGTTGCTGACCGCAGCTTTGGTTATGAATTGTGAAAGAATGTTAAAATCCAGTGTATTTTTCTCTTTGTGGGCTTTGTTTATTTTTATTTTTAACACTCTGATTGGACAATGAAACATGTCAGTGATGCCAGTTGCAAGTCTTTAGGTACAAGTTTGCCTTTCAGCCATTGTGTGGGAGTGATTATTTGCTTTTAAAAACTGACAGCTGTGGATTTTTAGTTCCTTTTTCTTAATAATCTCTGGAAAAATACGGCCTTACATAAAAGCCTGCTGCATGAAAGGTAAAACGAGGGCCAAGTTGGGACAACAACATCTTTTTCATGTCTCACTAACTTTTTCAGAGAGCAGTAGCAAAAAGCAGGGGAGTTTGGAAGAAGCAGAGTCGTTGCTTCTGTTTCCCTTGAATTCCTTTCATCAGTCCAGTGACTACGTGTGTCCCGATGACACATTTCTGGGTCACATGCACCAGAAAGATGGGCTATATGGAGATACATGGCATGGAAAGTATTCTAGCTAGAGACTAGTTATGTCGACTGGTTCCACACGTGGTGTAAATTTGTATATTCCTCACATGGACTTTATTAATAGCACCAGACTGAGGCAGGGAGAGCCAGTTACATTGCTCTTTATGTAAATAAAACAACAGAAATATATTCTTTCTTGTTCTTTATCATATTAAACCCACAAATAGCTTATTACCCTATAAGGCAGCTGAGGTTAGTGCGTGAGACCATTAGGAAATGCAGAGCAGCACGAGTCAGGGCACAGAGATTTCCCCAAGCCAGGCTGCATGGCCTCAGGAGAGGGCGCAGAATGCCACATCCAGAACTGGAGAAAGAATAGGAGGCCCAGATAAGTATTTAAAAAGCCAGCCTCAAGCGTAACCAAACTGAACGCTTGTTTTGGTTTTGGTCTAGTGGAAACTTTGCAATGGAAAGTTAGATAGTTTTCTTCCTTGGCTCTGCCATCAAAGGGATGCTGCTGCCTTTCCCAGTCAGCTTTCTCCCATTCAATGGGATCTAGATTTCTCTCTCTCTGCAGGATACTGCTCTGGTTAGAAGGCCAGAAGGAGAAAATGCTGTAACTGTAGGCTGTCTTTATTCTGATTCATCTCAGGTTCATCAGTCACTTTCACTGTAATTCTTTCAGCCAGTAGTAGTAGCAAGCAGTTGCCCAGGTATATAGATTAAATACAGCTGGAGGCACAAACCAGCAGGTTAGGAGATTGCATATCCAGTCCTCTGCGTTCCCACTAACAGGAAAAACTGAGAAATGTGTCTAGAGAAACTCAGTCCAAGTATCTGTGTCTTCCAGACACTGAATAAAAACATCTGGCTGGAAAGGACTTTTATTACTTGTGACCCTCCTATATTAATCATAACCAATTCATTTAACCTTCAGCAATGTGGAGAAGTACAGAAAGGCTATCCCAGTATAACACCTGTGATGAGTATGAACTAAAGTCTGAATTCCCAAATATTCAGAGCCTGGGCTGTGCTCTGAGCTCATCTTTACAGCTATAAAAAGGGGTACTCTGAGACTCTTCAGTGACGGGGTGAGTGTGGATGAAGACACAGATGCCAGGTAGCAGGGTAAGTTAAAAAGGACAGCTATTTTACAATACAGGAGGCTTGAATTTTGTCTACTAGTGAACTTATTACCCAAATTAGGTAATAATTCATGCATTTTCATTTGTGGAACAACTAGAAAATTTTCTGGAGGATCCAAACCATCCTAGGAAGAAGAGTTGTCTCCCATTCAACACCTTTTATTTGAATGGGACATCCAGATAATCTGTTCCTAACTGTAGGCAAGGAAAGTAACACCATCAAACTGGTAGAGCAGACAACCAGGAATCTGAATCAGGATTTCCTCTCCCCAGCTCTGTACCAAACATGCATTTTGATGTTGGTAGGTCACTTTCATTTTTTCAAGCCTTAGTTTAACCATGTTTTTAAAATGGCTAAACCAATATGTTTCCTATGAGGACACTGTAGAAGTTAGGATTTTTGGATGTGAAAGATGCTTAGTGTATTATTAAATGGGCTGCATTTTTACAGGTTCGCTCTCAGAAAGGAATGTTTATCATATGTAAATTTCAAAACAGTCTTCTATGTCCTTAGGTTTAAATAATGGAAATAAATTAAAAAAATGGCATTTAAGTGCTAAGCAGGATATAGCAATAGGACTATTGCATTTACATTTGCACTGTGAGCAAAGAATTCATCATAAACACACCAGGCCAACATGGTTTTCTATCATGTTTATGAGGATGATTTACCTCCTGTGCAATCAAAATAAAGACGCATTAGCAGCTAAGAATATTTACTGAGTCTTCCAAGCTGACATGGTTTAGCTGTAAGGAAGAAATCAATTTTAAATTCTACTGATTTCTTTTCCTCTATGTCTCAATTAAACACTCCACATTAAATTCCTGAAATGTTTCTGCTGCTACTTGTAATGGGTCAGAAATGTCAGGGTTTCCTTGAAGTGGAGCACTCTTCTCCAAGGCACTTTGCATAGCTTAATTAGCGCAGTTATTTCTTTCCCTGTGCCTTCTCTAAGGGCTGTATGTCAGATGCTTCTAGTTATTAGGAATCAGAGCCAGAGGTCAACTGATGAGCTACTGATCTCTCAAGCTAAATGTAATTTAATGCAACAGTTCATATGAGCAGTTTGCAAAACCCCTCTGGGGACCGTATGTGCAGGAGTGCTCCTGGGTGCATGTATCTATAGGCTCTGTTCAGTGCAGCACAAGACACGTGTGCATTGAAGGACCTGGTGTGGCCGAAGGTCATTATCATCAGATGACTGCAGCCATCACTATGACACTTTCTTTTACTCTACTCTAGCAGGCAAAGGAGCTTTAAAACTGTCAAAAATTAGCTGGTGGTTTGGGTTTTTTTTTTCCCTCAACAGGCAGTGAGGGATCTTCCTAATGTCTTCAGGTAGCTTTGTTGTCTTGAATCGCCAGCCTCAGCTGTATAATTGCTATAGTTAGGCAGCGCAGCAAATGGTCGCCATTTTAAGGCCTGGGGCCACTTCATGTCTCAGAGTCACTGGTTGAATGTTTTTCTGTCTAAGTTAACTGCTTAGGCAGAACTAGTCCTGATTCTAGCTAGTGATATGTCATTAATATGAGTCCTCTAAAATGTTTACCTATGAAAAGTGAGACTTTGACCCTGAGATACCAGAAATTGTTCAAACTAGACTAAATACAAACAATTCACGTGGTCCAGTATATGGTGAGGTATCCTACCAAACCTTTTCTGAACTTAGCCATTGTGTGAACGTCAGCCACAGGAGTGCCTTTCATGCTGGGATTTTCCACTTGGCCTTTATTCAGTACGAATCTGATAACGGGATGAAAAGTGGACTTGAGGAATGTGGTTCAAAGGACTTGCACTATTGAACCTGTGTATCAAGCCTGGCTGCGTAAGTCAGTAATGACTTGTGAAGATACCATAACATGGAAACAGCCCACGCAGAGCCCTGAAACAGAAGATATATAGCTCATAGGAGGGACAACTGAGAAGGAGGAGCCAGGCAAGGGGCACTTAGAGAGTGGAAGGCAGCCAAAGGATGCTATAGGAAACAACAGTCATGGCCGTACTGCTGTGACAACAGCATTGCTCCTCTGTCTCCCTGTAGTGGTCTTGCTAAGTTACAATTCTTAATTTGGTTATCTCTGCCCCTAAAAAGACTTTAGATATGTTTTTAAAGACCTGATAATTACCCCAAAATTCTGAAACACTAAAGGAGTAAGGAGTCACTCAAGTAAAAAAGCTATCCAGATTGCTGGATCTTATATGAGAATGGGAAGCTATAGATAGTATGAAAGTACTGATGCAGTGTAACATACACGGAAATTGGTCCAGCTTTATCGCAATATAGAATGCAGACCCTGAAATACAGAGGCTCTCTGAAGAACAGCCTCATGTCTTTGGTGCTGGTGGTTGGTAGATTTTACCCTGCATGTTAACAATGCAGTAAAACTTTGTTGTTGGCAGACATTAAAAAAAATGCCTGTCTTTAAAAAAACTTCGTGTTTCCTATCTATGGTGCTGTAGACTACCCCTTTTTGCTAAGGGAAACCTCATAGTCATGTGTATCAATTCAGACTCAAAGACACGTGATAACCTGTCTGTCTGCATTGTCTGTTCACAGTGGCTTTCCCTTTATCACATCCCACTATATGTGCTCAGGACCCCCAGATGTCACAGTGGTTTTAAATGCTCGGCTTTTGGGTTGAGTGTGTCGGCACAGGTGAACAGCATGTGTAGGGTGGCAGCCAACGAGGCTGGGATGCACTGCATTATCTCAGGAGGGAACAGCCACATCTGGGATGCAGCACAGTGGGTGGTGGAACCTCTGTGTTCCTATAGTGCTTCTTGAGATTTCGGATATTGTGATCTGTAAAGGTATTCCTACTTTACCTGGCAGGCTGCTCATCTGTTTTAATCAGTCTAGTTGTTGTCTGCATTTCACACGTGCTGTTGCGATCTTGGGGATTTCAAAGGCCTTCAAGGCTCTAACAAAGGAGAGGAGCATCGTATGGCCTTTTCGTGAGGTCAAACTCCATGGAGAAAAAGCAGGCGACAACTTGTTCTATTGCCTTCGTTTTATATATTGACAAACCGAGGTTTAGACAAGGCAAGCGTTTTGACCTAGTTTACCCAGAGACCAATAAGGAAGTAACCTCGAAAATACCCAGGAAATTACCTAGGAAATTCTCCAAGTGCAATAAGACAACAAAGTTCAAACCTGAATTTCATCCCATGAGCTGGCTGTGGGGCCCTCCACCTCTGTTGGCTTTGCACAGAGCTGGGTTCGTCGCTTAGTGCTTTTTGGAAAGAACCATATTAAAAATACCTCTTTTGGTGAGTTTAAGCACAGGAAAGGTGATTATTCGTGTCCTGTGTGTTCTGTTTTAGATGGGCTCCGAGTTTCTGTCTTGGGCAGCGCACGGGGTTATGTGTTGCGCGGGTGAAGGGTGGGTGCGGCTCCTGCCAGCAGGTGCCCGGGCTTGTTGGGAGGATTGTTGCCATTCCTACCGGCTTCTGGCTCTGTGGTCCTTCTGAAACAACACGAGCTGTTAGCAGTGGTTGTGTTATGTAATTCGTTTAGGAGGAAAACTCACTCATAAAGTTTATGGTCCTGTTCTCCCTGAGGCAACACAAGCAAATGGGCCCAATGGGGGGAGATGAGCAGCTGAGCTGAGAATGCACAGGGACACCATCACCAGTCCTGCAGTCATGGCAAGAAGCTTCAATCAAATCCTCCGCTGGAGGGTCCTGGGACTAATCTATCTGCAAAAAGCACAGACTCATAGCAGCCTGCTGTGCCCTGGGCTACCTGTGCACAGGCTACGCGGGGTTGGCATGGCAACGCCAGCTTCCAGTGGGTGTAGGAGCATCCCTCAACCACAGCTCTACCTGCCATGCGGTTGCACCTCCTGGGGGCTGGAGGGAAGTGTCATGGGAGCCAGTGAGAGGCCTTCCCTCCCCAAAAATAAATACCAAGAAAGGGAATACTTATCTGCCAGGGCCTGCTATTGAAAAACGGATCTCAGTTCACATAAGCAGGAAAAAGACGTTGAGGCTTATTTGTATTTCTGCCCCTGAGCACAAAGGGGCTAGAAAGCAGGCGGATCCCACCGATTGTGTGTTCCTCCTGTTTGGAGATGTAATCGGCATCCACATACTGTGCCACAGCCTTTCCTCATCTCTAGGGATTGGACTGGGGCTGGGAATGATGTAGAGGACCTCCAGCGTGGAGGTGAAGACATCCAGGATGGGGGTGGGGGAGGGCTGGCCCCTGACACAGCATATTTCCCCCATCTTCTCATGCATAGCACGCACTGCTAGGAGCAATGTTCATGGGGTAAGGAAGAAAACACAGGGTCACCCTGTTCGTTCAATCCCAACTTACCAACTGGAGAAACGGGCTCTGTGTAAACAGTACAAATGAAACGGATGTTTCACTCCGCTTCTGATAAGTTTATCGGCAAAGCCAATGCAGACTCTGGACCCCTAGGAAAATACACAGAAAATGTGTTAAAGAAAGAAGTTGAGGGTCCTCAGCCAACCCACAGTTTACCACGCCCTGGGGTACCAGTGTTCGTGCTTTGGGACATGTCCAGCCAACATGACTCCAAGGTTGGGACACTGTCACTCCTAACCACAAGGCCCAGTCTTACCTGGGTTGTAGCTGTCGTAAGTGCTATCGAAATGGATGAAAAAGGACTGTTGCAAAGGTGCTAGGGAAGATGAAAGCATGGCAGGGGCAGGTGAGGATCGTGTGGGGAGCACCATGGCAAGGCCCTGCTGGACCTTGGGTTGGAGGTGAGACAGTGGCCTCACCAGCTGGTATTGCCTGTGAATAGATCATTGTCTTTTGCAAGGAAGCAAAAAGAAAACTGTCTCTTCTGTGACTGTGGCACTGAGCCAGTATTGCCTCACTGAGGGCTCGGCCTCTAGCTCGGAGGTCTCACAGCTCCAAAATGCCTTGCACAAGTTGCCTCAAGTGCCTGCTCCAGCGTCCTGTTACACACAGACCATTTTGGCTGCCTGGATTTTGTTCCCTGCAAGTGAGTGGCTGGGAAGTAGGTGTGTTTCACGGAGCTTATAATAGAAAGCTTTGCTTTGACCTCCATGACAGAGAGATTAACGCCATTCCAGAATGATATAATGCATGTTTTTTAAGGGTCCAAAGGCAATTCCTGTTTACAGAACAGGACTGGAAGAGCTTTGTAGCATTCAGGCTAAGGCAGCGGCTGTTGGGGATTCCTTCTTCAATTGCTTCTTTTTCAGGAGGACTTTTGCGCTGCTGAGAGAAAAGTTGAAATGCCCTGTGGATGGCTGAGCGGGGCTGTTGCGGTTGTGCGAAATCACACTGCCTGTCTCTGAGATGAGAGAATGAGGAAATTCTTGCACCTACCCTTATCCCTTGTCATCAAAGGAAACCACATCAGAGCTTCTTTGGGGTGATTCTTTGTGTTTTGGGATTTCCAAAGTTTCTTTTAGAAACTGTTTGGCTGAGATTCACAGAAAGTTTGCCAATCCTTTTGAAAAAATTGTCATTGACAGTAAAGATCCATTTGAAATAGCCCCAGACTTCCTTGAGTTATTCAGCACTGCAGTTGCGGTCTTAAATGCTTTGATCCATAGTGGTCTGACCTGCTAATCCCAATTACGTGCTCATGCCCAGCACCGTTGCCTTTATAGGCATATGGGCACTGGGAGCTGGGCTGGTGGTTCTGCTCCCACTATGCCCACTCTTCCAAGAAGTATAAAAGGCTGAAAGCACCCTGAACAAGGAAAGTATCCATCTGCTAATAGGATCAACCCTTGCATTTTCAGTCATCTTTCTGGAAACCAGAACGTACAAGGTCTCGTTTCTGGGTAAATGTATTCTCATGTTCCTGAGGAGCTTGGTGCAAGTCAACCATCTGAGCCTTGCTGAGCCAGTGGGAAGTCAGAAGTGACACGAGCCTGGAGTCCACTGTCTAACGTACTCCCTGGCACAGTCCTGTAGAGAGAACACAAAAAGGCCATACACCCAATGGAATGAATTCATCATTTTGCTGATGGCTGGATTTGCCTGATTCTGCTGTATTGTTACTTGCCTGCTTGAACTGCAGCACATTCCTCTGAATTTTATTCGTCATTTCTTGACTGCTGTTGTGCTCAAAACAATCCTGTTTCTCCAAATTGAAACACCTAATCCAAGTTATATGCCTTTATTCAGAAAGGACTTACGTACTGACCCATTGTCAGGGCCCAAAAGTTAAGGTGCTTTTTGGAAAAGTGGTCTTTAATGTGCTCTCATGTTTCCTTGTATCATTGTAGTCAGTGACCCTTGGATGCCTCTCTAGGGACGTACTGAGCTTGTCATTAGCTATTAATTTATAGAAGGATAGTCATGTTCATGCACTGGCAGGGAACAACCAAGACTTGAGTCAGAGGCATTAATTTTAGATGTTTTTGAAGAGTTACATTCAGATTTCTAGGTGCAAGCAGCACTGAAATGAGAAGATGTATGAATGTGGAAATCGAGCATCTAGGACATTAACAATACAGAGCTCTCCTTGAAGGAAAGCGCGAGGCACACTTAGCATATGCAAAGCTGTATTATTTACTCCAGAAAGACCACACTGCAGGTTGATGACGCACCTTCCTTCCCCTCTCTACTTCTCATTTTCTCCCTGTACTGAGGCCCTCCGACCTCAGAAATTATTTACATCTCCTCTGCAAACGTTGATTATCCTTTTCTCTCAGTCATGCTCTTTTTTGCACAATGCTTTTGGTGCATTTCATCCAGTTGACTTCAACCCTCTCCCACCAACACGCACAATCCGTGACGGTGCAAATCACTGCTGCCTTTATTGGCACCTACCATAACCTGATACAGCTGGTGTCTGCTGGCCTGGGATTTTCCGAAGGCTCCTGCGGCAGAGCAGGTTGCAGACCGATTGAGACATGTTTGGTGGTTCAGCCAGATTTGCCACAAGGGGGGGTGAAGAACAGAAACCATCTGTGGAAATTTACTGACTCTCTGAAGATCTCATGACTTCTTGCTAAATCTGAAAATTCCCACTGCAACAAGAATAGTTGTTTCTAAACCGCCTGTGCCGCCTTTCATCATTTACCTGAATATTGCATGGTCAGTAGCATTTTTTTTTTGTCAGTGATAGACAACAGTCCATTGTTTGCCAAAGGGGTGGAAGACAAGGAATTCATTAGTCAAGACACTAGTTTCTAGTACAAAGAACTTCCACACAGATGGTGAATTTAAAATATATATATTCAACAAATTAGCACATACTGTGCCAACTCTTGTGAAATATGTGCACATTAGGAGTATGAGTGGGAGCAAATAAGGTTGTGAGGAATCTTTCTGTGACTTCTGTTTTCAAACAGTGATTTGCAAAGTCTTTTTCTTGTCTTTTTTTTTTAAAGGTAAATATGTACAAAGCTCTTTAAATCATCTGAAGTGGATCGTGGTTATGACTAAGAGATAAGGAGGGATCTGTCTGTCTGACAAACTTCCCCTCTGCTTTTAGAGGTCGGTATTTTCAGAAGTGGTAAAATACCAGTGAGTGCAAAATGCAGGGCGTAGAGTAAATTGGAGTTCTGCCAGTTCATGGGCCGAGCAAAAACTGTTGAAATGGAAGATGCTTCAAGGCCCAGCTCTGTGTCCCACAAAAGAAAAGCCTCCAGTGATGTCTCTAAGTAAAGCGCTCAGTCTCCAGCCCACAAAAGATCAATGTAATGCCTACTACAAAGCCAATAGGAATTTTGCCATTAGGACAATTAATGTTCTTAGTCATCTTTATACTGGGCCATATCATCTACCCATCATAATTAATGGTGTTTATTTTAAAAATTGATGGAGGGAGAAAGAGAGGAAAAAGCCAGGAGAAACCAGAGAAAAATGCCCTGAGTCTGTGTTGTGCCTCCAGGCAGGGCACAAAGTGAATCTGAAATAATGTAATTTCCAAACAAGCCATGGCTAGAAGTAGAAATTGCAATGGTGATAAGAGACCACCAGTGCAGTCAACTCAAACACCATTAAAGGCGATAGCCAGCAGAGCTGGCAAAGCTCATTCAGCACACACTGCAAGGCCCTGATAGTGCCAGCAATGCTGTGCAGGCTGGTTTTGCTTTAGTATTTTTGATAAGGCTTTGTAAAGACAAGGGACTGGCTTACTTGCAGCTGTACTGAAATCATGCAGACCAGGAGATCTGCCTGTTTAGGGCTGCTTTTAGTGCTGGGGATGAAGAGACGGGGTAAGAAGCTGCAGATGTTCCATATGGTGTTCACTATAATGGGGTCCATTTTCTAAGCCTTTGGTGGGGCACCGCTGTATTCAAATACTAATTCAAATACTAACAAATCTGTAGTAATTTAGGGCAGGAATAGGATATTTGCAGGTGGATAATTAGCTAACTGCATAATGATGATCTCCTGTTACGTGCAGCAAAAACAGTTCTGTACAGCATTTAGGGCAAGAAACAACATATTGAGATGTGACATATTAAAAATTCTCTGTATCTGTTCAGGGAAGGGTAAATAAGATAATCCCAAAGACTCCAAGAAAATTTTTAAAATACTTAAGATCAGAAAACAAAACCCACAGAGAAAAGGAGACACATTAAAGGCAGCAAGATTGCAGCCCCATACGTCATATAAAATGAATGCAGTTCATCATGCTGAATTGTTCACGCTCAGACCATATATGTTCAGTTCTTGACAAAGTATTCTCTTTACAAAGCTACATAATGCAGCAGAGTCAGCTAAGAACGAGTTATAAACAAAGAAGCTATTCAGCTGTCAAAGCAATTTTCAGCTATATTAAAACAGAATAGGATGGGAAGGGTTCTGCCGAGCCTTCTGCTGCATGCCGTCCCGGGAAGCCGGTGGCATTGCATGTGTGTAGATGGCGGGGCGAGAGGGAGTGCGTGTGCGCACGGACGGCCGCCCACGCAAACACATGTACACACACGTGCGCAGGGTAATCGCCCATCGCCTTCCTCAGCTCATGTTAGAAATTGCAAAATGCTTATTTAAATTGCAATTTCACTCTGCACATGGGGATGTCACCAAGTTCTGTCCATTCTGATTACGTGTTTTGTTTCCATGGAAACCAATGTACTTTGGAGAGGGAAAAGCAGAAGGAGACGGAGAAAAGCAGAAAAATCGGGCAGAATTAGAGAAGTGTGCGGTGTGAATAGATCATTTGGGTCATGGGGCTTGTAACAAAGTGACTGATGCCTTAAGGCAGGGAGACACCTTATTTATTTGTGGGTATGTCACTCCAGAATAATTCAAATCCATTCAAATGTATGTTAATTAAATGAATGCCGCATCCTGTTTCTTCCTATATACTATTCACCATTAGATAGACTATATCTGTACCGGAGAGGCCGGGCTTCCAGTGTGCTTTCTGCTGACACATGACTTTTGCTGTTTGCTATGTCTCTGGTGTCATTAGCAGGTGTTTCCTATCTTCATCCCCAAACTGGGGAAGGAGGCAGGGCCTGGGAAACTACAGATTTCAGCTAAGGTTCAATGAAATACCTGCCAAGTCTCCCATAAAAAAGCTGTGTATGATCTACCTCCCAAGGGGTAGGCAGGGCAGGGAGAGGCATGCTGGAGCTATTCTATGATTTTTTCCTTCTTAAAACAGCCAACTTGCCATTGAATCATTTAATCACTAATTAAAAATCCTGGATAAAACAAGCTGTCTACAGCTTTCTGGCAAACATCCCATTGACTTCAGTACGGCCAAGATTTTACCCTTCCCTTGACTGTGGAGCTTGTTTGTTGTCACTTCTTTTTCTTTAGCTGCTCTATATGTTTTATGCCAGATTTTTTCTCTAGATGCATGTTTTTCTTTCATTTTTTCAAATACTATCTTACTTCGGCTCCAGACTATAGGATCTTAACATGAGGCACCCCAAGAGGTAGTCAATGACTAGGCTAGCTGTGTTTCACTCATCCTTTTCTGCTGTGAGCTGGGAGAGGACAAGGAGTAGATGTGAAGGCAGTAAGAGTTTCAGCAGCTAAAGGCCACCTTGAGCACCTCTGTGCAGGCATAAACTCAAATTGCAGGTCCTAGTTGCCAGAGCTATGTGGTGCTTACGGGGGGTCCCTCAGCTGGTATCTGACCAGCTGGAGAAGGGACGGACCGCTGTAGCCTAGAGCATCAGCTGTTTCACCTCCAGGGCTAAATGCCAGCAGGAGAAACAGAATCCTTTATGTGTGTATCCTATATGCGTAAACGCTGTTGGTAACACAGCAGTATTCCAGTTCTGTCTGCGCGTATGCTTTGGTATGTGTTTTCCCTGTCTTCCCCTTTTGTATTTACCAGTCATATCCTCCGTAATTTTGCTTTCAGGGTCTGCCTTAGAAGAGACCTATGCTATTTTTGCCTGGAGCTGAATAACTAAGATGCACCCCTGCTGGCTGCTTGCTTGAAGGTAGGGATGTGCCAACAAAGCCTGCTTCCCAGTGACTTTTTGGCAGGGCGGGCTCAACTTACTGCTGTGTTCTTCATGAGAAGCCACTCTTGGTCACACACAGCCCATGTATGAGGGACCAGAACCAACAAAAATTGCCAGGACCTACTGCATTCTCCAAAGCTCAGGGCAGCAGAGTAAGAATGAACAGCAAACACCCTAATCCCTTACCAACACTGAGTGGCAAAACCCACAGCAGTTGCCTGTAGTGTTGACGTGATTCAAGCCCATACTGTTTAATTTATCTTTTTGCCCACAGAGCCATGATATCTAACAGTATTAACAGTTAAGAGTCTCATTTGCTGGTTCATCAACAAATTATAAGAATTAAAAGAAACTATGTGAAGGCAGATGTGATTTTGTTGAACAGCTCTGATCTTGGTTGTTTTCCTTGGCTTTAAACTTTGAATTTTACAAGTTATATGTTAAATGCTCTGCTTTGCTGCTTTGTATCCAGACAGAAAGAAATGGTTTGTAAAAAATGTGCTTTGTGGGTAGTGTAGAATTTTTCTCCTCTGGGGAATCCATCAGTGAGGATGTTTACTGTATGTTTATGAGACCCCTTGCAAATCTTTAGACTAAGCTCTCAGATGTTCGTTCTCTTGGACTTCTTATTGCTCACATGTATTCTTCTTTTAATGGTGAGCTCTCAGAACAATGCAGAGGGCTCAGTTCAAACTCCAGGCAAATCTTGTTTTACTCTTGGTTTGCAACTGGGCTCCACACAGGACTCAGCAAAATTTCATTCAGCCTTTTCTATAGTTCTCTAGGGTGGGCAGGGAAAATTACTTTTGGCTTTCATGTTCTGTATTAGCTAGTCTGTAATTTGCTTATTCCAGATGTTGGATATTATCTGTGATACTATGCCATTCTGTAAAGCAACGCTGAGAGCAAGAGAGTGACAGAGCATCTCTCATGCTACAGCTGATTCATTGCATGTACTCCTGCGAGATGATGAAATACCATGGTCACATCAAAACTGCTCATTTCTAGATAGTAGCTAATATCTAAATACTAGATACTGAGTGACAAGTTTGAAGGCCAGAAAGTAACGTTCAGGGGTGATGGCTGTACTCAAAAAAAAGTAATCTGGAAGTCAATGTAACTTTACATGTGAGTGCAGAGAATTTGCATGACTGTAAGCTCAAGAATGGGCTGTTATTCAAGTACAAGGATGAATGACAAAGGTTAAAAAAAGTCTGTGCGACCCAAATGTACTGTTTATCATCTTGTTGTACCAAAACAAAATTTGTGATGTACTCTGCATTTTCCAGAGTCATTGAAGTAGTGCTGGTTTTCATCCTCTCTCGTCTTGCTGCTTCCTGACTTCCCTTCCCAGGCTTTGGAATTTTTATCCTATTTTTCCCCTTTTGCTTTTAATGAAATAACAAAATTAGTGTTTTGACCTCAGAGCCTTCTCGCACACTAGAAGATTTAAAATGGCTACGTGAGAGTCAGCAGGAGATGATGATACTCGGTCTAGTTTCCTTAGAAATGTTATAGCTGAAGTATTTATAATAATAAGGCTTTGTTGCTAGAACCTCTGAATGCCAAGACTCTGAAAGAGGTAACTGAACCAGCAAGTTCTGGAAATATTTCCTAGATAGAAACTCAGGAGGAAGAAGAGGAGCAAGGTAACACCAGCAATGTAATCGTATAACTGAGCATGTAATTTTCAACAAAAGAATTTCCTTGTCAAGTTTAGTGTTTTTCTTTTGACAAATTGCCTGTGTAGAAACTGAAGTTTTTCAGTCTCTGTGCCGTTCCAAATTTTAAGCTTCTGGTTTTCTTGATGTGGTTATTTTTTTGACATCACTTGGTGGTGATGAGTCCACGTTCGTGTGGTGTGATTGGTCAGCTCAGTCATGCGTAATGACTTAAGCCTTATAAACTACATTTGACTGAGAAAAGTATCATTTGGTTGTTGGAAGGAGAGTGCTGCGTTACTCAAATTCAGGAAAATATACTTCTAATCAAAAAGTTTTGCCATAGTAGGAGTCAACAAGACTCAAACGGTGCATGATAGTCCTGCTCGGTTTCTTTCCAGGACTGAATCTTGCACATGTGTGTTTTAAGAATGACAAGCCATCAGCAAATTTTTAATCACATGGCTGTTCTCAAAGTAACTAAAATTGGATGCAAGGGAATATAGATGGATATGGTTGGGTACATAGCTGGATAACGATCCAACATATTTGCAAATATTTTCTCACTGTTTCTTTACCACTTGTCAGCTGTCCCTTCTTTTCTTCTGTTCCCTTTTATTGTGTCTCAAGTTTGTGTTTTGATGATGCCTTCTGTGTTCCAAGAACTAACCTTTGGATTTATAGTAGATGGTTTTGAATATTGATGAATCTAGATATACAAATGTAGATATATAAAGTGGTTGCTTTTCTATGGAGCTTGATTTCTTTTACTAAGCAAGAGAGCAGACCTGGATACAGAAGTTGGAGGCATGTTTGTGATCAGTCTTTGCAGCTGCACCAAGTGACCTTATAATTTGTGCTGTGATGCATCACTTGAGACTTGACCTGAGTTCTGGTGGGATGATGGTTGCCTAACATTACGATGGTGAGATGTTTCCCTTCTCCTAGCAGAATTTAGGGTATATTCATTGAATGGTTTTGTTAAAAATTTCTAGTTTTCTGTAAGATCTTCATCACTGGGTAGCTCCTTCTGCAAGAACCTGGTGCCATCTCCCAAGACATTCCCTCTGTAGTACCTGGCAGTTAGATTAAAATCGGGTTCTAGTGCAGCTTGGTTTGTATGAATATTTGTAAGTCAGCTGTTGAGAGAAGTTTCCCTGAACGTACAAAACCTGTGAGTTACACATATTTCATCAGGAGATGTTTTTTTTAAAAGAATTGCCAGAGACAATACAAAAATTAATCTTGATTACAGTGTAATCCTGATACAAAATGCATCATTTCTTCTTGGCAAATTAAGTGTTTGGCATCAGCAAGTATTTACATTTACGTTGTTTTTAAACTTCTGTTTGTGCTGGAAGGTAGGGTGAAATATTTCCTAGATAGCCAGACTATTGCTAAGAGCAATAATTATGCATGGAGCAGAAATTCAGAAACATTCTGTTTCAAGGGATGCTACATGATCAATACAATTACACCAGGGTTTTACTGGATGTCCAGAGCACATCTTTCATTGTCTTTACATAGGTTACACCTCAATTTTGTTTATGTTTTATTTTAGAGCTTTCCAATTTTCTGTTTTATCAGCAGTTGCATGAGCTAGTTTTCCTTGTGCTCCTGCTTTCACACATTCCTATCCATCCATGTTCTTAAGAGATTTTTTTTTTTCTCTGTGCACAAGAAAAAGTGACAGAAGTTACCGCTGGTTAACTCATTACACTCTGGTGCTCTCTATCTTAGCTCAAATCACTAAGTAAATACAAAAATATTTATATGTCATACCCCTTTGTAACTGTATGTGCTTGTTACTTCCACTTCTCCTGTGTTCTTGGTGCTTGAGGGGAGGAGAAGTCATAAAATACCCAGAGAACGTTGGTGTATGTGAAAAAACTTGCATGAACCTTGATTCCAGGAAGAACATATACACATGCTGATAAAGAGCTCCTTATCTAAGAAATACTTAAGAGAGTGCTTCTTAAATGAGAGTGCTTCTCTGAAACTGAGCATTTGGTTGCTGAGTTCTTGGTTTGGTTTTGTTGTTTTTTTTTTTAATATTTCAACACCCTGCTGATAGTGTTGTGAAATCCTTGCTGGGCCTTAGCCAATTGACTGAATAAACTTTTACTTGCTTAATGACTTTATAATTCTTCTATGTGAGATAAACATGCCATTTGTTCATTTAACTTCTCTCCTGCATTTTGTGTACGAATACTATCTAATCTCACGGAGACTCCAAGTCTTCGATACTTAAGTTCTTGCGAAGTTATCAAATACAGCAATCGGAACATGTTCGGACACTTAACAAAGTTCTTGTAATGTTTTTCACTGATATTTTCAGTATTATCAAAGATAATTACTGTTGTATTATTAAATACATTGAGGTCTTCTATATTGTGATGTAATTTTCCACTTTCATATTTCCATTTATTAGTACACATTCCATTTAAAGTTGTCTTTCATTACTCAGTGTGTAACATACTTCAGAGAAGAACTGAGATCTTCTGAATCTGCATTCCATAAATGCAAAATAGTCCTTCTTTCTAATGGTCAACCAGCCCCTAAAATTCAACTAAAAGATTAAGATCGGAAGGATGATAATGTCACTGAAGACATCAAATTACTGACTAGGATTTCTTTAATTACAAAAGGATTGAACAGGAACAAAAATATTCCCTACACACTGCACACTTCCTCACTCTGTGATTGTCGGTATTATATTTCATGTTTTCAAGCATTCGAGTAATGGATACAAAATTGGAAGCAGGAGGAAAGGTATAGAAATCATACCTGGAGGCAGAGAGAGAATGTGAGAATTCTCATTCGGTACCAGTGAAATAAATTCCTGTCCACAGGGCACAGGCACTGAGAGGAAAATAACTTATATGAAACCACAGGCTGTAACAGCCTAATTTTGTTCTCTGGACCCAGGTAAATTTCATCCTAACACAATAAATAAATATATAATATAAAGTGCAATGCTATTTCCTGATTCATGATCTTGTTAGACTCCAAATAAACATATATCATGCTGGAATTGTAATAACAGAGGCTTAGTACCTATACAGGGTATTTCATCTAGCTACTAAATATGAAGAAAACGTACCAAAAAGGGATGATTTAGAGGAGAATGAAATTCTCCTTTAGACTCAGTGATGATTCTGCTGTGTTTTCCCCTGGAAGATGGTCTTTCTCAAGTACAGATATTTTTACATTTTTTCTTTCTCGAGAAAAAAAAAAGAAGAAAAATATCCTCTTGGTATATAAAAAAACTTCAGGTATTTAACTATATACTATCATTATACTATCACTATCTATCATTATACTATCACTATATACTATCAAGCAACTTTAAAAATTAGAAAATTCAGCAAAATAATTTAATATAAAATTTCTATATAATAATAAGTAACAATATTTGATATAGATGTGTTTGTAATAATATAAAACTGTTTTATATGGTCTTTGCACTCTGTGTCACCTGAAAATGTTTCTTCAGGCTCAGGAACTGTTTGGAGCCCATATTTGTCAAATATCGTAGGAACAGGAGAAGGAATAATAACAGCAACAAATGATTTAATTATTACTATAATTATTATTGCTCTTCTTATGAATATCACTTGCTTTAACACCTGCAGTGTGGCTGGCGACTTTCAGACACTTCAGTGCTTTCACTTTGTTCTACAGAGCTCACAGTCTAAGGACAGAAGTCAGGGAAGAAAATATCAATAAGCAATTTACGGAAAACATATCCACAAATCAGCAAGGTCCCTTACAGCAATAGAAGCACGCTCTTAGGAGGGTTTATATGGAAGGGGCTTAGCAGAGGAGCCCAGGGTGGCTGGACAGGGCTTAGGGCTTGGACCGTGCGTGGTGTGATGGCCTTGAGCACAGATGGAGCATGGTGCCATGAAACACAGGGCTCGGAGCGGGCGGCTGGAAGCCCCTCATGGCGAGACCGTGTTAGCGAGTGCACGGAAGGATCACCAGAGCTTTGAAGGCTAAAGTTTGCTCCATGCAGGATGGGAAGCTGGTTGAGGAATTCAAAACCTCAGTAGGGGAAGTTCTTCATGAGCCTTTGTCAGGAGGGATATGCTCTGAGATGACAGCAGTGGGGCAACTGTGGTGTAAATCCATCTGGCTGTATAGATTTCAGCGCTGCCCGGCTGAGAATTTGGCTAGCAGCTTACAAATCCCCAATGTTTCACACGTTGGAGTACAAAACAACTGTTCTTTCAGACTATTGTGTAATTGTGAGTCATTAGCCTCTGCTTGAGGACAATCCAGCTACCTTGTCAAGGAACAGGGACAAAACTGTGCATCTCAGGTGACTTAGTTAAACAACATGGAAAATAAATTCCCTCTGCCAGCATTTCGTGGGCAGTCCCTTGCACATCCCTGGGGAGATGTTTGGTACCACAGCATGAGTTTCTCCCCATAGAAAGGCCAGATCTGTAAAATTGCTCCTTACCCAGCCTTAAATCCCATTCAAGTCCTTAAAATAGATTCAGGAGGGTTGTGCTGAAAAAGCAATTTTCACCCTTGATGGCTGAATCACCATTAACATCTGTGTTGAGTTATGGTACAGCTGAAACACCAAGGGAAGAGGATGAAGATAAATAAGTGGCCAATACCTCTTTAAGAATCCACAAGAGCAAAGTAATAAAAAAGAAATACAATAATTCAGATAATAAAAACATTATCTTATAGATTTCATACAAACTTTGCCTTAGGGAGGCCACCTGGCTTGTGTTTTACTGACACAGCTGTTCAGACTTTTTTTCCCTTTGCTACATAAAAAAATAAGAGGAATCTGAACAGCTGTTTGGGTTAATTTTTTTAATGCCTTCAGTAAGTAAAAATAAAGGCAAATGACATGAATAAGCAATGTGAAACTGCCTCCAAAGATGCTTTAAAAACTTTCCAGAATAATTCCTGGACCTCATCCACAGTGAATAAAGGTCTGTTGTCCGTGAAAGGAGCCGAGCCAGAAGGGCAAGTGGGACATTTCTACTCACTTGCTGACCAGGTGTAGCCTCAGCTGTCCAGCATCTCGTCTCTTCACGTAAGAAAGACTCGCATCGGGCAAATTGGCAAACTCAGTTATATTGGAATCAGTCCACAGTAACCCCATTGACTTCACTGAAGTCACTTAAAATTTCCATAACTGAAACTAAAAAAAACCCTCCAAAACTGGTTTTGCTTAAAAACATCCATAATCGGATCCATTGCCTTCCAGGGAACTACTCTGAAAGGGGCAATTGAAGGGAGAAAGTGGACTAAGCTGGACTGCAGTCTGGATAGACATCATTTCCCAATGAAAGATATAATTTTCTGCTATTTTCAAAATCACAGTGTTGAGGGTGTGGGGGTGTGGAGGAGTCTGTGCTGATTAGTGCTGCCCCTTCTGACATACAGCACACTGGTAAAGTCCCAGCAGGTTGACAAAGAGTCTGGTTTAACTGGGTGATGGAATGAAACGAGTGGGAGTCATTTTGCTTTTTGTTGCCCAGTGTTTCACACACCTCTAGCGGCAAACCCTCTTCGTTGCCAAGACAACCCCGAAGAAATACGAAATCCAGAACAATACCCTGTGTACGAGAAGCCTCGTATTCTTTAGTGCACACGTTCGTTTTGAATGTCAAGAGAAACACTGCCCTCCACATCAGTCCAGGTAAGTCCAGGTAAAGGTATAGGTGATGTCTATAAAATTATAATAACTTGCATTTATAGATTGTCTTTTGTCCTGATGGCTGCCAAAGCTTGAGGGCCGGCACCGAGCGCCTGAGCAGCGTTATTCCTGCAGTGTAGCATTACCTATAGCTGGCCAGACAGTACCGGGAGGATTCCTGAGGGCTGTCAGGAGAATCAGTCGGGGCTGAGGTGCTGTCTGCTCTCCCCAGTCTGTGCTGCATGTAAAGGTGTCTGCAGCGAGCAGGGAACGCCAGGCTGCGACGATCTGCCTTTGCAGTGGTTTCTAAAGATTTCTCGGGCAGCTGAATGCAAGGTTGTGCAGCCATAAAGGTCTTTCACTCAGTAATTGGGATGGGCTGGGCTGTGGTTGGTCTTTAGGTCAAAGGAAATATAAATGTGACTTAAGCCTCTTTGCTTAAGGTCTTTGCTCAATGCAGGGCAGTGGAAGGTTTGGAGTGCTGGGTTTGTTAATACTTATTTATTTAACCCCAATGAATGTACATTGGAGAAAGGTCCGCGAGGTCAGAATAAACATCTTCAGAGACTCTTAGGGCATCCTCTTACAGAGACTAGCCTCAAGAACTTCTCTGTTTCTCAAAGAAAGGCTGTGCGCGGTTTGCAAATATAAGCCTCACTTTTCCAAATTCTCTCCAGATCATTTTTAAGATTCCCATTTTATTCCAAGTGGCAGATAAGAAGTGATAATTATTCCCTGAAGAATGCTAGGAATACTGGTTTTACCACACTTGAAGCTGACATTGACCTCCTCGTTTGGAATGGCTGCACCTGTAGGAAGTAATGTAAGATTTCCATTTGGTTAAAGCTCTTCAATAAATACGGGAACAGCAGTTGGAGCAGGGAACGCTGGATTCTGCATAGCGATGCATCCATTTCACTGTGCACCCAGTGTGAAGACAAATTCATTTTAGCCTGCCTTGAATCATTGCAGCATCCCAAAAGTAAGCAGGAGAAAAGACACCATCTTTTGCACCTTTTTGTTCTTTGGCTCTCCGCTCCCTTGGTTCTATCCTTTTGTATCAGCCACCTGTCAGGATGGTTCCCAGCAGGAAACTTGGCTTGGCAGCATTATGAGTGTATCCTGATGAACTTAGTCTTTACACGGGCAGGGATCCTTGGGGGACTGTGGCCTCCTCCCTTCTGCTGCACCCCTAGAACTGCATCACGTTCCCCCTTTTGCGATTGCATGCTGGGATCCAACAGCTCCAGGACTTTCGGCTCCAAAAGGCAAGTAGCAACCAGTAGTAGCTGGTAGTTTGGTGTAACAGGAGCACCAAACCAGCAGAACGAACCAGTTGGTGCTGAGGACTCCATGTCTATACTATTGACACTTGGGGTTTTTAACCTGAGACTTAGCACTGGCTTAGTCTTATAGACTGAGCTCTGAAATTGTGCCGCAGTATGAACCGGAGCACAGCACATCAGGGATTCACTTCTGAAGCCCACTCCCGATCCAGACTAAGACACCGATGTAGATTAGCATTTTAGGAGCAGAGAATCAAACTAGCCAGTGCTGAAAAGCGTGTTGCGTATTTACCATCGTGGCGAGGCACTGCGAAGCAGAGCTGGTTCTGCTTTGATGGCTCCATCAGCATGTCTGGAGCTTCAGCTTCCGTTTAAGTGACAGCCTCTCCCTGGCCGCCAGAGAAGGAGCCTTGTGAATGAGACGTGGGGCTGTACTTCAAGCAGCAACCCTAGAAGCAACAGTTCTGCACTGCGCCTCATTTGCCTCCCTGGAGAACAAACTCCACAGCTCACTGAGAACTATCTCCCCTCCATCCTGTTAAAAGACACATCCTGTTAGAGTTACAGGTGAGGCACCCCTGAGCTCGGGCCACTCTCTGCTCCTGTTTTAGCACCTTAGAAACAAATTGAAAACTCCTTGCTGCTTAGGAACAAAGGAGGTATGTGAAAGAACAGCAATTTCATAAACTGTCGAGTGGGAGTTGGAGCTATTATAGAACATCCCGTTCCAAAAGGAAACAAATGACAGTCTGACGCTGCCGGGTAGTGGTGACGTACGCGGCTGCAGCGTGAGTCAGTCTATGTGAGATTCAGATACGGACCTAGAGGGAAAACATTTGTGGCAGCAGGACCGATCACATGCTCATAGATGGAATTACCTCAGCTCATTTTTCATGCAGGTGTTAATATATTTGCTGCACTTCTTGAGCAAAAGGCAAATAGCAGCACAGAGGGAAAAGTCTCATGTAGGAGCCGTTCTATCTGTCTCTTCTTGCAGCCTCCTGTTTCCCACCCACACTCCTGCACAGCCAGTGATAATGTGTCACGAGCCTTTTGGTATATCACTGTTTTGTTCAGTAAAATGGAATGCGCTGTTGTTATTGTTGTTGTTATTATTTGTGTTATTTGGAATCCCAAAGCATGTCCCATTCCAAGGCATAAGTCTATGAATGGGACAAGTATGTGAATTATTAGGAAAATATTTTATCACTGAAGTGGTGGCTCTCGCTTTAATAGTTTACAGCTTGGTTGAATGCTCGTATTCATTTAAAAGTGAAAACTGAAGCCTAAGGAGCCTGTAGAGCTAATTCTCTGCTATGTGGGGGGTGTGTAATGATGTATAAATTATGAAATTAATTGGCTGTTTACTGGAAAGTTCTGGTGATCTTGTGGGTAATGTCAGACTGAGATAAGAAACTTTGGCTATGGTTTGAGGACAAGGAAGCTTTAGTTAGTAATATTACCTTGAGGTGTTCCCATCCCAGACTTTTTTCCCCCCACTGTTTTGCTCCAGCTTAGCCCTCTCCCAGTTGTGCCCAAATAACTCCTCATGCTCCTCATGTGACTGCAGCGAGTCGCATCAGGAACTGCTGGAACCAAGAACAAAATGGCCTGTAAAATAGGAGGGATTTTGTTTTCTTACTTTTTTTTTTTTGGTCTTGTTTTGTTTTTTGTTTTTTTTGCAATTTACTTCAACTAGATCAGTTCCCCAGTCAGCACAGCCCCTGGGAACAACTGCACTGGCCCAGCTGGAAGGCCCAAGTGTTGTGTGGCACGGGGGAACCGCCGGCAGGGGCTGATGGTGGGAACTCTGCGGCAGCATTGCCACCAAAATCTGCAAATCAGTAAACCATAGCCTGTAAAACATTGCTTCATTCAGCAGCAAAACAGAACAGCTGCTGTGCCTCCAGAAGGGGCGGGGGGGGAAGGGATGTAATTTGGCTACAGAGCATGTAGCCACGGTTGAAGGACAAACAGGGGGAAGGATTTGGGTTCAGGGTACTGAAGTCTCATGGATGGAAAAGGCCTCAGGAAGCAATAGCAGCCATCAGGTGTTTCCCATCTCTTGTGCTGGAATCTCATAAACGTAGTTGGCCTTTTCATGGAGGTTCAGTCAAATATAAAGCAGAACTGCTGGTCGGAGTTGTAGTCTACCCCTCACAGGACCAAAATAGTGAGCTCAGATCAGTGATTCAGAGCAAAAGCAGAACTCTCTTTGCACTGGAACTAAGAAGTTTGGTTTGTGCCTCTCTCTGTAATTGTCTTGTTGCCTTATTAACATTTAAAAGCCATGTTAGATTGAGGGAGCTCACCCAGCACCTTTCCCTGCTAGACACGGAGAGGGCTTTGCTGGTGTAGCTTAAGTCCATAGGTGAGCAAACCACTCTGGGATGGCTCTAATCTCTGGCAGTGCTAGCACAAGCAAACAGGTAGAAAAAATGCTTCGTTACACATTTTGCTTATAGCAAAACCCTGGCAAACCAGGCCGGCTGCTCCTGCCGCAGAGGGAAGGGGACTGGCTTGAAGCACGTGGGGTGCCTATCTCCCCGAAACGGCAAGCCCAGGGCTGGAGCCGTCTCCCCAAGTCTTCATTATCTGCTTCATCCTTCCGTCTCCCCTCCTCTGCCCTGGCATGGGCACCCTCCCCTCTTATCACAGAGGTGGCAATGTTTTGTTTGCGCAGCTGTGCGCTTTTGAGCTGACTGTGCATCCATCAAGGTCATACAGTCATTCAATCCCTTGACCAAAATACCTGTAGTAGCCTCTGGTCAGAGCTGCAGGACTGCGCTGCTGCTGGCGTCACTTGCAACACCGGAGGGATAACTTGCCTGCGGTACTACAAAGCAGCTTTCCTGGAAAAGGGAAATGGTTTGCCAGTATTGCAGAAAGGTAATTTTAAGCCCATAAAGAGCTCTTATTGTAGTCTTAAAACAGTCTTGAAAACCGGCCGCTCCCTCTCTGTCCCCCTCTCAGATGAAGTGCCAACACCGTCAAATAAAGAGGTGTTTGCAGCATGCGCCGGTGTCCCAGCGTGCCCGGCGCAGGTAGCGACAGCCGGCAAGGCTTGAGCGTGCGGCCCCGCTGCGGGGATGCCGGGAGAGGGTTCTCCTGCTAGCAGGCGTGAGAAACAGGGCTGCTGCAGCTGCTCCTCCTCCGGCTCGCCGGATGGCATCCCCCCCGACAGATCGCTGGCTGTAGCCGTTGGCCTGTGCCGAGCCCTGCTCTCAGCCCCTCGCTCTCCGCAATGAACAGTCCCGGCCGTTACACTCCGCACAAAGCTCCAAACAAATGCCGAGGGGCAGCCGGCGTGCTCGGCCCTGCCAAGGGCTGCGCAGGGGCTGATGTCACCGGCCCGCAGCCCGCGGGCATGACTCACGCCGGGGAACAGAGCGCTCTTCATGGGCCGCGGGAAAACACCAGCCGCGTGGGAGGGCATCGCGCCGGGAGGGAAGGAGACAAAGGTGCTGGAATGACCCCGGGAGCTCGAGGGGGCCACACCTCGGCCCCCAGCACCGAGGGTTGGAAGGAGGTCACCTCCTATTTGGATTTCTTCCCTTGGGTTGTTTTGAACAATTCTGCCCTTGTTTTAAGAAAGGCTCAGGGTGGGGGAGGAATGGTTTTATTTTAAGAGGAATTACCTGAGGCTTGAGCTGCCTGAATTAGTCAGGAGCAGAGGAGGGTGGTACATGTCCAGAAGCAGTACGCAGGCAGGGAGCTCAGGCTGCCTCGACCGCAGGAACAGCGGTGGCTGAGGCACGTCCCGTCAGTAAGGTACCTTTGTAGGGGCGTCTCGCTGCCCCTAATCTGCAGTCGGCTGTTCTGTCAGCAAACAGGTTTGCAGGACTGACAGAGGTGCGCCGCACCGGGGCAATGCTTTTAGCAAGGCCAAGGCGAAGCAAATTACACAGATGAGCACAAGTATAATCCAACCTGCTGTCACCAGAGAAGAGAGGCATCTCCCGGTGCCTGCCAGAGTTGTTAAGATGGAGGGGAAGGGAGGGTGCTCGGGGTCTGCATGCAGAGCTGATGCCGCTGCCTCTTGGGAAGGGGGCTCACACCACCGCTTCTCTGTCTGTAAAGTCAAATTCCTAAAAGTGGCGGCACGTGTGATCATGCTGACATGAGCAGTAGTTTCTGAGCATCTCTGAATGTCTTTGAGATTGCCTAAAGAAAAGCATCGAGTACTGATGATGATAGAGTGTATTATATCTAATTATATGAACCCTGGAATCGGCTATTTCCCCTTTCTTCCGTCATTCTGATATAATTGGAAGCAGGAAGACATTCACAAAAGAAATATTGTTTCTGTGAGCCACCCAATGCAACCCATTTTTGCAGATTTTCACTGATGGTTCAGAACGAGCAAATTGAAATAATCCTACAGACTTATACAGAGTCCAAACTGGCCACTGCATCTGATTTTTCTAAATGGTTCTTTTATGTCTGCAAGGAACCAAGTGAAAGCTCCAGATTTAAATATCATTGAACTGTAGGACTTCAGAAATCCAGATTCAGCTGTACATCAGCTTCAGAGCCTGAAGTTAAGATTCGTTATTTTGAGTGCACATGCTGGGACTCAGGATGAATAGCAAACATGCAAATTCAGTATTTAATTAGGAGTCACGTGGAATCAAAATAGACAGCTAGTTCCATTAATGGAGAGGCAGACAGAAGCACTGAGCATGATTTCCTATAGACGTGAGGTCACACTTGAATAAGTCGATATGGTTGTCAGGATTTTATGAAAATGCTCACAAACTGCAAAGTTTCATGAATTTTCTCATGACCAGAGATTCACATCGTGTTTACTATTTGTCATTCACTACTACCACTTCTCACTAACAGAGTCAGGAAAACAATGTCAGGTGACTGGTACGATCGATCAACATATCTAATGAATAGCCAGGACTGAATAGTCGGAGCAAAGGGATGGCGAATGCCTTAGAGTTAGAAAGTGATGGGCCATGACTTTTTGTGGGTAACGAATAAAGTTTTAAAAATATCAGCTGTAGTTTTCAAATGATTTGCTAACTAAGATAGGGATGTGTGCTAAATTTGCAATTAATATTATTTTAAAGAATAGATCAAACAGCTCGAGCAGATTTCCTCTAACTGACAAGTTCCATTAAACAAGAAAGCTCATTCTTAGTAGGAGATTTTAATATAACACTGAGAACAGAGAACAAAACAATGAATGGAAACATATCAGCAGTCAATTTCCTGAGTATTCAAGCCTGCATTATACTTTGTTCTTTGCTACAGCCACGGCTCTGTAATTATCAAGCGTATTCATGGGACTTTTTCCTATTGACACTCAGCATGAGTGTGGCTGGAAAGAGATTAAGCTTTTGTGGCAGCCATTTGAATTTGTCTAACTAAAAACAACCTGCAAGGCTGTGGGGAACTGTACGTCTCAGGGGATTTGTGATGGTCTGCGGAACCTATGGGTCACAGGTTCAGACGTGTGTTGGTAGCGTGCGGGACTCGTAGCTCTGTATTGCCGGCTTGGCAGCCGGCTGCGGGTGCTGCTTGCTGGCGGAGCTGGCGCAGTCATGAAGCAATGACTGATGATGGGCAGATGCTTGAAGTTGTTCCTCTGTTGTATGACTAAAACGTGCTTGTTGGACCATGAATGGGAATCGCTGGGCAAGCCGTTGCCCATCGGATTTTCCTCAGACAAGGAGCTTCGTTCCTCCAGGACTTCATCTAGTCTTTCCTGTAGACACTATGGCTGCTTCTCAACTGATACTTCAAGCTGACTCCTCGGTCATGCCAGGCCAGGTTATCCCCCAACCGTGCTACCAGTGGAGCCTCATTCTGCTATTAACCGTTGTCTTCGTGCTTCTCACATGTCCCATGCCTGGGAATCCACCGCAGTGTGGGAAGTGACCTTTCTAGGAACTGGTCTCTGGACAGCTTTCCGGGCAGGCTTGCCTCTCTTTGCAGATGACGTGGAGAGGATGCGGTGGGGAGGGAGGAGCAGGGCTCGGGGGCTGCTGGTGATGGCTGTGAGAAAGGTATAAGGGTGGGCATGTGGTGAGTGGACTGCAGGGAGGTGAGCGAGGCAGAGGTGGTAAAGGACAGGAGTCAAGCAGAGCTGCGGGAGAGAAAGCTGGGAGCACCTCCAGCCTGAGGATATCCAGAAGGTTCACGTTAACACTCATGTAAACAGAGCCTTGATTTCTTTTGCAGTAACCTGGCGTTTCTGTTCTGTAGGTGGACAAAGCTGTGCCCGTGCACAAATCCACTGTCCGGGCAGGAAGCATTTCTCCCAGGGAGCACCACATCTCGTTGCCATTTGGTGCAGCTGTGGGTGGAAATTCAGCTCTCAACTTGCAGCCCCGCTTCGTTCCTCAGATTTGAGCACGCACCATGTCTTTTTACACAGTTCTCTGTTTCTATGTAAACAATCATTTTAGCCAAGGATGGAAAACCAAAATCCTGTTTACTTAGGCTCCTTCGCAGTCCCATAGAGCAGGAGCGTTAGTGTTGGTGTGCTGGCTCAACTTCAACTCAGGTAATTACAGTGCATTCTGCCCTACTTACACACCCCCTGTAGTTTCAATTAGAACAATTGTTTTCATTTTTCTTTCCTGCCCTGTCAAGTATTAATACAGTTGCTGTTAAGCTGCTCGTGTGGTCCCTTACTTAGGTGTTGTGTTTCCATGGTAAAGGTAGACATCCTCGTATGCATACCTGGACCAAATCCTCATTGGCACGAACTGATGTAATTCCATAATGGAGCTGCGTTGGTCTGCACCATGGGAAGATATGGCCTTCCTACGCAGAGCAACACATTCTTCTCTCTAATTAAAGGCTCTGTATGAATGCTCATGATCTATTTATTTTTCTACTTGCTCTTCAGCTAGGTTTGCAAATAACCTGAGGTTCGAGTAATCATTTACACTTATGGTCACAGTGGTGGTATATAGAGAATATAGCCTGCAACTTTTTAACATGCTTTTCCCCGGCTATTCAAAAGCCGCTCTATGGGGATAGTTGAGCTCTTTCACTCTTGGCTGTTGTCAGGTAGATAGAGTTCATAATGTGTGATGTTTTCTATTATGAATTGCTGGAAAATGTGTTCTTTGGGAACAAATCTCTCCAAGTTTATCAGGAGAGTTAAGAACATGGAAGGATGCCTGAAAGCTACAGAGCAACAGCAGATTACATGCTTGCAGATTAAGCCACCTGGCACACTGAACACGCATGTTCACAACTGAGGGCCTCAGCACTTACTGTGCTGTTTGTCTGATCATGAGAGCCTTCCTTTTGTCTAGTACAGAACTTGAAATGGCTTGTGTTTGGGCTGGTGGGCTATGTGACACACAGGGAGTGAGGTTTGCTGTCTGATTCTCCAGTCTATCACGTGGCCCATTGGATGGTTGTCACTGTCACATACATGTGCTGCATGGATTGATGGTTGGTGCATGCAGGCTTGAGCAGATCATGGCTGAGGTTGTTCAGCTGCGCAAGGCCACGGTAGCTGGACTCATGGTGACCTTTCTAGTGACATCCCACAAGAATAAGGCCCACGTGCAGAGATACATGTAGGCTGTCTGTGATTTTCTATGTAAAATAAGCAGGCGTTACCTTCCTCAGCACTCCTGTTGGACGGTTTTCTTAAAGGCATAAAATGCATTTGTGGCTCAGTTCTCAGCAGCAAAAGAAGCCAGGAGCAGATTTTCTGCAAACATCTGGTTGATTCACATAGGAGGCAGTCGAGTGGCCTCCCTATATGCGTCTGGCACTATATGAGATACTGTGATATACTACGGTGCCTCCATGTGTCCCACCTGAGCTCTGTCTGTCCCTAAAAGAGGGTGTGGGTCTTCTGTAAGTCCTGCATTTTACCTTCCAGCCCCCTGCAGGTGCCTCAGGTGATCACAAGCTTTTAAAATAGCTGTAGATGCCTATATTCAGACACCTCAAGCCTACCCACTGGTGAAGCGATTCAGCTGAACACATACTGATAAAATTTGTCTTTGAAATGAGATGTTGAGAAATCAAAAAATCCTTTGTAAAATTGCTAGCATTTTTGTTCCAGATGAAAACTAAGGCTGTACCCTCAGTACTGGCGGGAGATGGGCTGGCACCTTCCCTCAGCAACGGAGTGGTCTGTGGGTTTGGGGAAACTTGGAAATGGGATGGATGGATACCTGCAACTGATGGGTGTGTGCCAGCACCTCTCACAGGTGGCACCATGCCCGAGGCAGCACTGAGGCAGGCGTGTATTAAAGTGCTGGGTTTAGACTGCAGTAACTCCTGCCCTCGATGCGGTTCTCAGGGTGGTACAAGCCGCAGTAATCCTGAAGCCATTCCCACTAGCCCTCTTGTGTTAAGATGGCCAGACATCTGGTCCCGCATGACATGGTGTGTGTATAAAAGTGATACCAAAGGTCCCTGAATACTTCCCAGTCCCGTGGCAAGTGCAGATCAGCTAAGCTCAAGGATCAGAGACCCACCTGTATCTTATTTTACCTGAACTCCGAATTCTCATGATTTCAGGTAAACCATCCTGACTTTCCCTGTTCTCTCACGTGGCTGTTTCTTCTTAAGAATGTATTTTTATCCATACGCGGAAATGTTTTCTGTCTTCAACAGCTTCCCCAGGCTTCTGAATTTCTAAAATGATGATGGCACTGTAGGTTTAAAATGACAGTCAGCGTGACCCCAGAGCTGACCGCCGCTCTCTCTCTTCCTTATGCAGTAGCTGTTTGCAGAGTCAGTACAATTCTTTATATGCAGGGTTTTTTCACCCTCTTCATGCGAAACAAAAGGGTTTGGTTGTTTTCCCAAAGCAAACAGTCTGTGTCAGCTGTCTCGCACTAACAAAAAGAAAAAAAAAAAAAAAAAAAAAAAAAACAACNAAACAACCAAAACAGTATGACCTTTTATATCCATGTCCATGAGTGGCAGGTCGCAGGTTCCCCGCAGAAGTGACGGGGAAGGTAAACAGCTTGGAGCAGGCGGGTTTGCCATGCCATTCCACTGCACAGCAAAAGCTGTCCCCAGCCTTTGTCCCTCTTATGCAGCAAATCACATACTGCTTTGTAAATAGCAGTTAATAAAAACAAGCTAAATGATCGTTTTTTACTAGACCCTGCCTGAGACTTTTCCCTTGCGCGGAAGGCCTGCAGGAATTCAGCCATCATGAGCTAAATCAGGGAAGGTCTTAACTTGTGGGCTCCGTATAAAAACAAATCAAATATGAAGGAATACACCTTTTGTATTGTGCTCTTCCAGAAAAAGAAAGTTCTAAGAAGACAAAAGCCCAAAACACCGGAAGGTTTTATTTGTACTGGTCTGTATGAAGCCAGTTATTATCCTATCAATTGTTTGTGTTTCACTGTTTACACAAGTGAAAGATGGCACACAAGAACACGTACCAGCAGTCTGTGTTTTCTGATGAGACCTCGCAGTGCTAAAAGCAGGACCGGGGAGCCTGGACACTGGCTGGGTGTCCCCTTGGCAGCTCAGGCTGGGGTTAGGATTAGCCACCTGCAATTTAGGAGAGCTTTAGGGATGTGCTGCGTTTAGATGGCTGCCTCGGTGGGATCAGGCTGGTGTCGCCCTTCATCCCCAGCTGTGCCCGCAGGAGGGCTGTGCTTTGCTGCCTTACGCCTGGAGGCAGCTGCGTGTGGAGGGGGGTGTCTTCAGGCCGCAGTTTTGGTGCAATAAAAGCAGGAGGGCCCATCGCTTCCCAACACCCTCATCTAATGTTTGCAAAGGGTGTAATCGTGGTATCCCGCCCAGCTTTTGCACAGGCTTTAGAGGAGAACAAGCAGATGGAAATCAGGTTTAAACTACCCTCACCTCCTTGAAATCACTCCTCAGAGGATTATTTACCAGGTAGTGTGAGCCTGGGCAACGTACTCTGGACCATAAAGAATCATAGGATTGCTGACAGAGACCTGACCTCAGCTGTGCACAGAGGGGAGAAGGACGGTTTTGGAAGCAATTTGCTCTCTAACCAGTTGTCAAGGTAGAGTTTTTTAACAGAATGGATGATACTGTCCCTTCTTAACTCAAATCCTGACGGCCACGTTTCACACCATCTGGAGTTTGTGCAGAGCCCGCTTTGGGAAGCTGGCCAATAAAGAATTACAATAATCTAATCTTGCCTCGATAAAAGTGTGAATAACCATTTCAGAGCCTGACTGGAAAATTACCGCAACCTGTCGATGCGCCTTAGATGGTGGCCGAGAGGGCATCTGATGACACACTGAAAAGTGCATCTCAGGAGATAAACAGAAGTTGGCTCGTACCAGACACTGAGCTGAAAGCAGTTGGATTTTCATCAACCGAAACAAAGGGCAGGAGGAGAATGTAACTGCTGGGCTTGGGAGAGGTGACACCCCCCATTCCACGCTGATCCTCACAGACACCAAGGCACTCAGCACTTTTTGGGAGGGCTGGGGCTGTTTTTACAGCAGTTGCTCCAGAGCCACTATCTTTTAAGCCTGATAAGTATTCTCTGCTGGAAACCTTTGGTTTCACACTTTTAATTGCTTCTCAGACAGGATGAGACTTGGTCCGGTCTTTGGTTTCCAGTGTTGTGGAGTTCCTAGTGGTGAATTTTTTTCTCCGACCCTGAAAAAGGATTGCCACCTAGCTTTTCCTACATCGTTTGCATGTGGAAAAATAGACGATTTCATTGTAATGGCCACTAAAAATTTTAAATGGCAGCTTTCAGGACTTACCTGTACCTGGGAGACAAGGCATTTGCTTTAGCAATGTTCATGGCTTGGCGTAAATTTGCTTCTTAGCATCACCTTAGAAAGAATCCTGGGACTCACCAACGTGAGCATGCATTTTGCCACCTTTTAATTTTCCTTGCACCGTGCTTTATCTTTGCTTAGTCTGCTGCATCGAGATGCTTTCTATTTCCATCATGTCTCCTCTTTCAGTCTGGCTGCCATAGTCAAGGATAACTACAGAAACCAGTGTCAAACTGTCTGAATAAGAAACCTGCACTTCACGCTGCTTACAGAACAAATCTGCTTCTTCTTTCAAGGGATGTTCCTGGAATAGGCACAATTTGAGGCAAAATAGAATGATTCTCATTGGCAAACAGGTGCTTTTATGCTGCTCTGCAGCACCGAAGAGCTATGGTCTGCAGCCCTTTTGCACACATTCACAGGTAAAACAGTGGGAGTAACTTGCCCAAAAATCCCATAAGCAAAAGCTGGCCAAGCCTGGCTCCATCTCCAAGCAAGTGTTTAATTTTCTTTGTAATTCTTCAGCAGCCCACAGCAGGCGCTGCTGGATAAGTATTGTGAAAGGGTCCCAAAGCAGGGCTTGCTGTTCCCCTCTGTTTAGGTGAAGGGTTTCTCCCTGTTGTTACTGGCATTGAGCTGTGTGGTTGCTTCCAAGGCAGGCTGCTCCGTACACGAGGAGGAGTGATGCAAGCTGAGGGTCGATGCAAGAGGCTTGCTGTCACTCGCTAAGTGCCGGAAAGGGACCGTTGTTTGGGGTAAATTGCTCAGTTTCAGCCCACCTAACCAGCAGCCTGGTTTCTGCTTTGTGCCTGGAGTTGGTGTTTTGGCTGCCTGGAAGCTGCTGTGGAGTGAGATATAAGGACACTGATAGGATTAAATCACTGACTTTAGTGATCTCAGCATTATTTTGCACCTCTCCCAATTTTATTTCTAGCCCCGCGGCCTGTTGGAGTCACCTTTTAGGCCGTATGTTTACTAGGGCGGGGACCTGACTTTTACAAACCTCATCGTTTGTTTCAAACCAGAACTAACTTCACTTTTGCTAGTTCAGGTCAGTGGAGTTAGATCCCTAAATCATAGGGAATTAGGACAAGAATAGCCTCTGTACCTCATTCTCTCTGCAGTGCCTTGCATGAAGACAAGAGTTACACAATAATTCAGGTGAAGTTTCCGGAGTGGTTATCATCAAGTCATGCGCTGATGGGCTGATGGTTTAAATCCATTGTGAAACATGGATTTCAGAGCAAACAGCCCCAGCATCGATGGCTGGGGGTCTTAAAGAATGTCATCACCAATACCTGAAAGCCCAGTGGCAAACTCCTCAGTTCCTTTATGCAAGAGTGTGCAGAGCGACCACCGTTGTCTAAATCACCCATCTTGGGTCGCTTAGTGCTTCAGAAAAGGGCAGTTTGCAGGCATTGCCCAGAGAAAGAAGATGAGCCCTGATGTGCCATTCAAAACCATTCGTCTGGCCTTTATGGATCCAGCTGTAGGCAAGGGCTGGGGTGAAACATGTCGTGGGAAGGCAGATAACACAAACATGAAAGCAGCACAAAACATGAGAGCCTATAAATAGCAGGAAATAAAGAACAATACTGTGATAAAATCCATAAGACAATAAAGACCAATGTGGCAGAGACCGTTTCCCCCCCACCCTTCTCCAGAGTTTCTCCTATTTCCCAAAGCTGCAGAGATCATCTGACTGCTGTGTGGTAAAGTCCAGTCAGTTAAGCACCAACTCAAGTGCTTGGAGCCTTACAGAAAGTATTTCAAAACCCTGCTCCTTTTTCTTTCTTGATGTCCTGCCATGGCTATTGTGGTATTTTAAACCATTCCCAACTCACCAGCTTGTCAGAGCAAGGAGAAAAGAGGGAATAGGAAGGGGGAAAAAAGCCCTATGGAGATTTAGAGTCATTAACAGCCTTTATAGGGTTTCAGACGTTTTTGTGGTAATTCTTTGGAAAGGACACATCCACGATGAGCTGGGGTTTATTTTGCCACTGGCATAAGAAATGAGACTGTTTCCAAGAAAATGTTTGCTGTTTACCAAGAGGAGGGCAAATGTAACTAGAAAATGGCAATGCATGTGAACTAGGAACCTTGTTTAAATTCGGGGTAATTAGCAGCTCCAGACCTGGCCCCTTTGAACTGGATCAAGAACCAAGCAAGTCTCTGGCACCTCCTCCGTAGAATTAATCTATGGCTGCACAGTGGGCACCGCAAAGCTCCCTCCTTTCTCTGGCAGCAGCAACTGAAGATGGTTAATTATTCTGAGTGATATCCATCACTCATAAGCCTGGATCTCAGAGGAATATGTCCTGTCAGGAGGTAACCGCTCTGTGGGCCTAAAATGTCATGAGAACAACTCACAAGTACACGTCTTGCTGCTTTGGAGTGTGAACTTCTCTGGGGACCAGATTTTGCTGGGTATTTCTGCAGGTCCCTGCCCCACGGTGGCCTAATTTCTGAACCAAATCTTCAAATGGGGTAACACTAACTTATGTGAAAGGAGTTAGGCTGATTTATGGCAGTGGAGGATTGAGGCCTTATTGTAGGGAACAAGAGGATTATATTGGCTTCAGAGTTAATGTCAGAGCTGGGACTGGAACTTAGAAATTACTGGGCAGGTCTCTCAATTGCTTCTGTTAGTTTAAAAGAGGGGGTTGTGCTGAGGAAACCCTCCCAAGAATATCCGATTTAAAGGCAAATCCACTATTTTTTTTTCCATGGCTGGTTCTAAGATGCCTGCCTACTAATGAACGTGGCTTTTTGTTCTCAAACAATGGATTTTCTCCCTCCTGGCCTACCCAATCCTCTTACAGGATCCCACCAGGAAGACTCAAGGACAAGTTCGGAGGTGACGCAAACAGAGAGGTGCATTATGCAAAGGGTGACCACTTTGGTTCACGGGGATCAGAGGTGACAGCAAGGTCTGAGGAGGTCTAACTAAAAGGTTGACTGGCCACCACTAGTGCTATGTCACACTCTATCATGGGGCATGGCTAACAAATGGAGGATTTATGTCCCTCCACAGCTGGGGGATGGATTTCTGCATACATGGGAGCCTGTCCCACATTATGCTCTTGAGTTTTATGTTCCTTCGTGCTCTGTTATGCTGTTTTCAACTCTGTTTTGTGGAGGCAGAAAGCCTCAGAAGATCTCTCTTCAACCCCATGGGCTGCTTCTTCCATCTGAGGCCATATTTTGATCCTAACTAGTGTTTTCAGTTTTCTCCTGTAGGGTAGTGGGGCCGATATGCCGGTTCCACTTCTTTTTTTGGACAGATAAGAACATTTTGAGCAGGGAGATGAAGCAAATCAGCCAGTTCTTATCTTCTGACTCCTCCTCAGTCCTTTAACCTATGTCCACCCTCTTTCCTGGACTACTGCAATGTTTGTAAGGGGTCCTGGTGGCTAGACGTTTGACTTCTACTGATTTATGAAATTTTTCTTGTTCTGCCTTTCTTGATCATTAGCCCACAAGGCAGCTTGTGTGCTTTTCTGTATCCAACACTTCTTTCTGCCTTTTTTTTTATGTTTCCAGAAGGACTTGTTCCTTAGAACAGATGAACCACATACTGAGAAAATGAACAGGACAGATTGTCTAGTGCTCAGCACCCACCGTTGAGGACAGATTTTCCGGAGAGCTCAGTTTCCAAGGAGGCATCTAAATAAGTGACAGATACTTAAAAGTGGAAATGTGCCCACTTATTTTGGTGCTCAACGTAGTGCTAGAGCTGCTTTGAAAAACTTGCTCTGCTATGGCGGTTCTCTGCTTACACTACATGACTTCCAAACCTCCCTTTTTTGTACCCTATTTATGTCCCTCTTCCATGCTTACCGTCGTGCCATGCTCCATCCCACAGGTCTTGACTGGCCTTCTCCTGCCAGTTGCTGTGTCCTTCGGCCACCATTAAAAGGTCAGCATGTACATACACTCACATTTCCTTCAAGGGGCCCATCAGGGCTAATGCCCCCAAATGCAGAACATATGTGCAACATAAATTAATTGTTAAGGCTAATACTGATTGAAGTTTGGTAATTCAGCCTGCAGGATATACCATATGTTTGAAGTGTATTGTCCAAGTTTAGATTTTAAACTCCCAAGGGCGGGGACCACTCCTTCCTCTATGTTTACATAGCATCAATAAGACCAACAGTGCTTGGGTCTGAAATACATTAACCTTAGCCAATGCATTGTTAAGTTTAATAATGACTAGTTAACATTAAAGCACAATGGATAAAATATATAAAGACATATTTTGGCAGAGATTTTTGTCATGTTTTTGATGCCAGATTCCTACCCAAGTAAATGGTCGTTGGTCATCTGAATCATTGACATTGTCTTGGAAAACTCGCCCTTCGTATTGCACCGTCCTGGTTTTCCCTTGTTCGGCAATTGACACTAAGCTGTCGACCACTGTTTAGGGCAACTTAGCCAGAGCCCACCTAAGTGAGAAGTCAGGAATAGGAAGGCACCAACATGAGGTGCTAGACAGTGAGCTCTGATAATCACAGAGCCAGGCTGTAGGTGGGCAAAGGAAAATAAAGGTTCTGAATGCAAGAACTTAATGTCATTTCTTATTTTTTGTCTCATTAATTTGTAATCCCCAGAAACCACACTCAAAGGTTACTGTGTGCAGGCCCTCCAGCGGGAGGATAAGAGAACTATAGGAATAAATCCAAACCCCGTCTGAACTGACAGGCTGTTTTTCACTGCGAGTTATGCAACACGTTAGTACCTCTAGGTATAGGACCAGTGGGATTTAAACTTGTACAGCAGATGGTCCGTGCATCATTGCTGGAATGCGCCTGCTGACCCTAGGGCAGAGCCTGAATGGACTTCAAAAGAGAGACTGAGCATGCTTCAAAGTGTTATTGTTTAAATGTTCCACTAAATGGGGACTCCGGAACAAAATATCTAGCTGAGGTCAGTCTGAAAAATGTCAACACACATAATGAGAAAACAGCATGTTTTGTGAGAAAGAATATTTCATAGGGGTATTCTGGCTATTTTGAGTTGAAAAAAACACTTTTATCATGTGTGTCAGCAGGTTGTCATAATCTAAATGTCTTTCCTCGTGAGCTGGGAGCTTTGTTTGCTTTTGTTGGAAAGAGCAAGGTCTGTATTTGAAGGTCATAAAAGCCTTCAGAAAGTGTGGTTGGTCCACAGGCAGGTACACTGGAAGAGCTGTCAACCGAAGTTATGGCAAAGGTGTGTTTCAACACAGCATTGACTTAAGCCTTGACAGCCTTCCTCCTGCTCGTTTCAGAGGGAAGTTTGTAAGGATCCCGTGTTTGGTTTCAGAGCGTGATCCTGTGATTTATAATCGTGTACTGTGTCCTGTTATGTTCCTTCTAAAGCCTGTAATGACCACTCTTAGCATATTCTTTCACTGGTGTAATCCACAAGTTTTGGCTTCTCCTTG
Source organism: Ibidorhyncha struthersii (assembly GCA_013398815.1). Taxonomy (NCBI): domain Eukaryota; kingdom Metazoa; phylum Chordata; class Aves; order Charadriiformes; family Charadriidae; genus Ibidorhyncha; species Ibidorhyncha struthersii. Next base: position 442,672 of record VZSZ01005648.1, read on the forward strand.
CTCTGTTCAGGGGAATTTCTGTAGGAAAAGGATTGGGTTCATGTTCAAATCAATAGGATTAATATCACAAAGGAAGATTTCCTAGGCAAGTCAAGCTTAACAAGATCAAGCCTTCGGTAGGAAACTCAAGATTTGGCCTTTGATTGCGGGTCTGGCTGTGCTGCATCTTAGGTGTTGTAAATATCAGTGGTCCGGTAGCTTTTGTTCACCAAAAGGTTTCTCTGTTGGCCACTGGCAATTCAACATGGGTGGCTGAAAAATAATTTCCTTTGCTGGAAGCTAGCAGCAACAACCTGAACTTTCACAGCACCTTGTCCTGCTGGGGCATGCCTCTATCTTGATGGAGACACCTTACAATAACACACAGATTAAAAGCTAACCGTCCCTGCAGACGTAATAATGATCCAATGCCAGGAAGAGCAAACAAGACCCATGTTAAATAAAGGGAAGGCTTGTTCATTTCACATATCAATATTCAATGAGATCAGCCAACTTGGCACGCTGGGGTGAAAAGAAAGCCACCGGGCAAGGTAAAAAGCTAAAGGGCTCTGGAGACCCGTAAGAAGGTGAGGTGTCATTAAATCACGAAGATAACCTGGGCCTGTTTGTAGAGTCTCCGTATCTTTGTAACATGTTGTAACTGACACAAAACTGGAAGAGCAATCAATTTAAGTGGGTCAAAAATAGCATCCACACCCTCCCTGGAGTCCCAGTTGTTACGCTCAGTATCACTACTTAGCTGTTAGCTGTGGCCCAGATTAAGCAAAAACTGTAAAAACGCACCTAACCGACTATAAATTCAGCAAAGCTTTCAGGCTTATGCTTATCTTCAGTGTATGCTTAACTTCAGCAAGTATAGAAACTCTTTGTTAAATAAGACTTTTAGACCTCAGAGTTTCACCTTCTTTATTGTTTGCCGAGTGCTACAAATAGCTGATACTCGACGTGCAGATTGTGGCATGTAGTCAGTAGTCAAAATTCAAAGTGTGTCAGTAAGTTAAAGGTGACCTGTTATCTCAGTGTTCCCAAAGCAGAGGAGTTACAACACATTTCTGATTAACGTAATTGTTTTTAGGAATCATGGTTCCCTGGAAATATTGTCACTCCAAAACAGACGCGGTCTGCAAACTCTCAAAACTTCAGCTTGTTAAACTGTTCATGGAGAATAAAAAGCATGAGTCAAGACAAAGTGAATTTGTTTAAAAAATCTGGACAAAACTTTGCACAACAGGGAAATAAACTCCAGTAAACCAAAGGAGAAGATATTACATCCATTACTCAGTCCACATTTTTTACTCGATTATAATAGGACTATAAACATTTTCTGTCAACAGCTTACAAAGAAACTTGTTCTAAAAGTGATGCATGGTGAGAACTTGCATCTAAATTGGGTACATCTAAATTAGAGGCTGAATACAGAACATTCCCAAAGATTGCTTTTGGTTAGAGCCAGTCAAGTAACGCGGAAAGGAGTTCACAAATATTGAAAGAAAAAACACCCCCAAACCTCACAGGAGTCCTCCCTCCTTATGTCTGTTATGCAGGAGTATTAGGGGGACAGCATGTTTATTTGGGTTTGCACTTTGCGGGCAAGCGGCCCCCAGTTCTTGCAGAAAACACACTATTTGTTATTCTCCTCTTAGAGTGCAAAACATGGCCAAGTGTTTTGCTGAACAAGGAAAGACTTATAAATGCACTGGGTGAGGCCCACAAGATTTCAGTTCTCGGCTTCAGTAGGTGGCAGAGATTCTTTAAATTCTCTTGCTCATTTACATTAAGCAAACAAACAGAATTCCCAAACCGCGAAGCCCACAAATTATGTATGTAGCTAGTCTATGTAATCACAAGTTCCCTTTACGGTTACTTTTATCTTCCCTCTCTCTCAAGTTCTCCCCTGCCTATATTGCTGCGGGTCTTTATTAAGCCCCACATTCTACAAACATTTATGCGCATGCTTTACTTTATGCTTTTAAGCAGTTGCAGAGAGTTCAATAGGTGTTAAATAGATAATGAACTAGAACACAATAGAGCTGCATATCTGCACAGATCAGGCTGAACCAAGTGAAGTTACAGCTGTACAAAAAGTTCAGCACGTGCATAAGAGTTTGCAGGGCCTTAGCTCGTATGATCTACCAGAACTGGCATTTGTCTTTGTGCAGCACCTGGTACAAAGGGACTCCGAATCTGCCCACGATCCTGAGATCCCACTGTGCTGTAAGTAATGAACTACTACAGGGACTATAATTAGGCACCAAACAGCAAGTACGCAAAGTTCACCAAGACTCTACCACAGGGTATTGCCAATACATCTGCTGACATTTGCATCTGTATATTGTTCATTCAAAAGCTGCCTGTTTTGGGAATGCTAAAAGATTCCCACCACCCATCAGCTGCTACCTGACCTCTTTAAAATAAACTTGTCTTAATGGGCATGTGCCTGGATTACCAAAGAGACTATCAAATTTGGCACTGTGCTGCAGTGGGAAAGCCAAGTCCGGGTGGCAGCAATTGCTCTACATTCTTACTCTCAGATATCCTATGGTTAGGTCAAGGTTGCGGCACACTGATGTGGGGCAATGAGCCCCCTGCCTGCATGCTGCATGTCCAGCGGTTAAATCATCATTACTCCAGACATTTTTTGCAAACCGTTATATGGGGTACACTAAATACCAACCAAAGGAAAGGTGAATGACTGTAAGCGCTTTGTCAAGGCTTCAGCGGATATTCATCGGTGACAGCAGCATGCCAGGCTGAGAGGCCCAGCCAGCAGCTGGCAAGGCATGTCTTATGAAGCTTTGTGAACACAGACTATGCAAATGTATTCAAAGGATGTTCTAGAGGCAAATTGGTTGGAGCTAAATTTGCCCAGATGCTCTTGAGTCTGCTTATTAGAGCCCTTAGCTTGAAAATTAGCTGGAACTGATGAGTTGAATCAGAGCTGACTTTAGGATCTTTGCATATTAGGAAAACCACAACCGGATTAAATGTGCGCACGTCTGTGTAGCATGGAAATTCAGCTCTGATGCCTCCTCCTGCTACTCCCAAGATGAGGGCTTCACAACCCTTAATCTGTGTAGAGCTCCTGTAGAGGACTGGGCAACTATTTTGCCTGAAGTTTTTAAGTTAAGAAAAAATGAAAAGATAGTTTTCTCTTCCATCATGGTTTTTTATTTTTGTACCTGCATTTCATTCTGCCTGCGGAGGCACTCCCTGACAGTGAACTGACGCCTTCCCTCTCCTGTTATATGTTCCATTACCAAAGGTGAATAATCAACACAAGTATGAAGAATAAGAGAAGTATGTACTTGCTTACTCAAATAATGGATGTGCAGGATGAAATCACCTCAATCCTGAACTAAAAACAACTACTCGAGGATCCTGTTATGGTGGCAAGAGGTACTGGAAGGAGGTGGGATGTGTTGTGCTGATGGCAGTGGTGCCTTTGCTTCCTTGGACGTCTTCCCCTTATAAGGGCAACTGTTGAGTTGCCAACTCACCTGAGAATTGACTTTATACTCTAAGAAAGAAAAACGTGTCTTGAGCAGTGGTTTAAGCCAGTTTCTCCAAGACAACTGGTGGAGAGTATCTGCTTGGCCACAGGGCATTTTCACAGATTTATCGTACATTTGCCCCATTTGTGGCTGCTTCTGCAATCATTGGAGAGCTCCGAGGCCGCGGCTCTGCCATCTTCCTGCCTCGCTCACCCTATGCCAGACATTAGCTTGGATCAGCCTTGCCCTTATGGCAGCTACACTGTGTCTGACCCCTGCCTGGGTGTACAAAGGTGGGAAAAGGGTGGGCCGTTTCCTGCGCTTAAACAACTGAGCACTGTTAGCTCCGGGACAATTGAGCCTCTGGTGTTTATACTGTCTTTGTCTGGATAAACTGTATGGATACAGTCCCAACACTGTCACTAGGAGATTTTCTTGCTGGTTTTCATGGTGCCGGCATTTCATCCTTAACGTGTATTTTAGGCATCCCCATCTTGAATCAGTATCTCAAGCCTCTTAAAACTGCATCGTGATCATGCTTGGATTTATTTTTTAGTACTTGTCTTTTGCTGAGGAAACCAAAATTGGGCAGAGTTTTATAATGTATGGTCTTCCTGGTGCCCTATAGAAGGTAAATGTCACCTCCCTGTGACACATTAAGTGATCCCTTTGCATAGTCAAGTATCCCTAAAGAATTTGACACCAAGGATGTCCCAAGGGATTGGCTTCCCAATGCCACCTTCCAGGATTTGAGCATTCAGCTCAACGCAAAGCTCAAAATATTGCTGAGGCAGACAGAGATATACACTATCTTGCACTTCACAGAACCCAGACACATTTTGCACACACCAGCTATAACGTAAAGAATTCGGGTCAAATCAGCGAGTTCCTGTTCTTTCAGCCTCCGGCTTTTCTAATTGTGTTGCAATGATTGGTCTCCAGCTGTGAAAAAATACAGAAAGCTTCTTATTTAATAAGTTTTCAGTAATCCTAAAGAAGCCAATTCCTCCCTCCCCAGAATGGCACAGCTTGTGTTCCTTCAGAAACATCTTCCTAAATAACACCAGACACTGAAAATACCTTTCCAGCCCCATAGGCTGGGATAGGACTTACAGTATAGTTGCACTGACATTTAGTAAACGTGCCTACCACTTCCTTCTGGATTCTTCCTTGCCTTATTCTTGATGGCTTGTTAGATCTACTAACAGGGCAGAAGGTCCTGTAGAGGTGAGACCATCTTGTACTTAAGAGATATAGAGAGATAGACCTATTTGGATTTTTTGCTTGCCTTTGCATTCAATTTGTATGTCGTCCTGGGATGTACGCAATTTTTCAGCATGAGAAACATCTGGAAAAAAACGCTTAGGAAAAACTACAGATTTAAAATAAAAATAAAAATAAGCCCTACCAAACAAACAAACCCTTGTATTTGTCCCTAGAGCTTAGTGACTAAAAGATGATGGCATAGAAGGTTCCTGGATTTATCCATCCTCAACATCCTTTTCTTCCTCAATGGCTATTGTACTCCTGAGAAAAAGTCGGAGCTGGTCAGATTTAGCCCTGGCATCTTTCAGTGGATTATTCCTAAAATAAAGAGGCTTTTCCAAGCCTGGTGGTTTCAGATGTTATCATCAATGTTTATTCATTTGTCCTCTCTTTCCATGGAACTGGCAATGGCTGCTATTTCTGTATCCAATACCACTGTTATGTCTGTTGCTCTAATCTAGCTACTTATATGGTCTCCACCGTCGTAATGTTTGAGCACATCCCAAGAACTTAAAAAAAAAAAAGAAAGAAAAACCCTAGAACAATAACAAACTCTCTCTTTTTTCCTTCCCAGCCTGATCTCAATAGGAGTCCTGACTTTTTGTACTTGTATGTATCTGAGGAACTTACTGAGGAAAAGCTGAATTGAAGAAATGGGTCCTACCTTCAGCTGTGAAAACAGAGTGAGAAAGGCTGGCATGGGAGAGGCCATGCCGATGACCTGGACTGCTACAGGACTCTGCCAGGACTAGATGTACTTCCCCTAGCTTTTCTGCTCCTTGTCCCCTGGCTCGGAAGTGTTTTCCATGATTCCTGGAATCTGGCATGTTGTAAAAGTTAGCGGGGGCAGAGGGTAGACGTGGGTTTTTCTTTTGACAAGGAAAGCTATGATTTCGGCCTGGAGATGAGTTGCCCTGATCGGCTGTCGGTAGAGGTGTTGCTTCTATTTATTCTGACCACATTTGGATCAAGATCAGTGTTCCTGTGTATCTCTTCTCCGTCTTTGTCTGGGGATTGTTCTATACTGTTCCTGTGGACACTGAGGTCACCCAAGACAAAATTTATCCTGCAAATTCATTCTCTGTTTTAGATAGCTTTCTCTCTAGAAGGCAGTGACTAATTTTTAATGGTTTTTGGGGGAGCTTGGTCTTATCTGCTCACCTATTACCCAGTTTCGGTGCTCTGGACCTGCAGGCCAGGGAAAGGAAAGCCTCATGAGCCTTCGGGTCCATCAGCTTTGGGCCTTATCTGTGGGGAAGAATGTGAATCCTGTGTGAATGAGATGGACTGGGTGCTGGTGAAGATTTAAGGGTGTTAAATCCTACCTGAGTAAGAACAAGCTGAAGCTCTTGCCATGTGCTCTGAATCCAAGAGCAGCAAATGGGAGAATTAACAATGTATAAAAATATAAGTAAATACATGCCAACATTAATTGGAGGAACATGTCCTTCTTACTGACCTTAGCGCGTGTGACTGTACCTCTGCTGTAAGGGAAACGCGCCCTTGATTTCTCCTCTGTAACCAGTAGACAGAAAACTTGTTTCCAGCTGAGGGATTAAACTGCACGTGAGGAAATGATTGAGTGCATTCTTGACACACCTTTTCTTAGACCTGGATCAATGAAAATAATTTTCATTATGTCTCATATTTGGGCTGGAAACTAAGCAATTTGCGTACTTGCAGGAATGAGATACAGTTGTCTCAGAAGTTTTTGTTGGCAATAGGACAGGCAGCTGTCAACACTTCAGTCTAGAAGTAGATGCAGCTCATTAGGACAGTTGGATATCATCAGATTAGCTGGGCTTGGAGATAGGGTGAGACAGGAAAACATGACAAGAACTGGCATCACAAACCCTCCCCCTTCAGAAATACTACCTCAAAACCAAGGAATGTTGTGGTTGATCATAGCCAATATCAATAGAATATATCCTAATTTAAGGGCAGACTTGCCAAGTGTTTCAGCATGGGTTTCAGTGCCCCTGGTACACATAAAAGTTATGGCATCAGTTCTGGATTAGTTACTGGGACTCCGTTAATGATGTTCCTGGCATAGCACTCCTTGCAAACACATACTTTGGAGGAATTCCCGTACTTTTTTTTATTGTCCACTAGAGCTGTGGTGGCAAGCTGTGTGAACTCTATCCAGAAAACTGGAAAAAATCAAAACCAAAGGGGAGAAAAACAACCAAACCCAATCAAAGATGGTAAAGCCTTTCTTGTGTAGACCTAAAACAAGGTCTGAAATAGAGGTTGACTATGTAAAAGTCATGGAAGATGGAGTTTTAGACTTTGTTTCAATGCCCTGGGACAACTGCCTGAAATATTCTGTTCAGTTTTGGTACCAGAAAGATGCTTGCAGACTTGAAACAGTTCAAAGATGAATGGCAAAAAAAGCAACAGCAAGAAATACCTGAGTGGCAGCAGGGACTAGTTTTGAAGAAGGCTTAAATAGACTAAGCTTGGTGACAGACAAAGGTAGCCAAGGTCCTCGACAATATTCCACGTGTATTTGAAAAATGTAAACGGCAGCAGGCAGATGAAGTGTTTGTCAGCGTGCATTGCCATGATTTGGTTTTGTGTTCAAAACCTCTTTGTTCTAAGCACACTTCTCTTTTCAGAGCTTGAGCCTTAGCTTTGCAACCCAAGCAGCAGGGATACCTTGTGTTTATTTAGGACTTTTCATCAGATGATCCCCTAATGCTTTACAAGAGAGAATTAAAGGAGCTTCACTTTAAAAACCTAAAAAAAAAAGAAAAAAGGAGGATTAATTTCTCTCCCTTAAAATGCAGTCAATCTGGAGTAAAGTAAAAGAGGACCTGGATTCTCCGGTGGGTGAGATCCTTCTCCCTTTCCATTACCAAAGAGTCACAAAGGATTCATTATCCACTCTCAGTTCATATCTGGGGACACTGTGAGCAAAGGAAAGAACAGTTCCTCAGACATCGAGAGTGCACTGCAACAAGCAGCACCAGGACTAGAAATTATATGAAATTAAAATGTAGGGAAGGAGTAAAAGAGACAGAACTGCAATTTCCGTGAAAGGTATTAGTCTTCGTCATCGCAACTGCTGCCTCCATTCTTAATAATTATGAGGAGGTACAGACAAGAGTTTGATGTTTTTTCTCTGCTGAGCGGCACCTCTCCTTACTCAGTACTGATTTAAGTTTGCTAGAGCAACACCAAAACCACTTCCTATAGAGCATAGATGTGCTCTGCAGGCCTCCCAGGCCTCCAAGGTTAGCAGAAGTTACAAAACTTCATGGAGGAAATACAATGCAAAGTACTAAGAGGTGTGGAAACCTTAAATGGGGATGTAACTTCAACCACTTCTTAGTCAACGCTAAGGGAAAATAGGACTGTGATGGTCTTATATTTAAAAACCTCTTTATTTTCGAGGCGAGTTTTATTCTGTTAATAATCAAAAGGAGACTGCTTCATACAGAAAAGAAACAATTTTATTTCAATTTGAAGAACTCCCTCAAAGTACTATCTCTGTGCACACTGAGCCTGTGTGACATTGTTTTAAGCCTTATGCTCATATTCACCATTCATTTAGCTTTCGTTACTGACAAAATCTCAAATGCCAGAGGATGTGCAAAACCTGCTGGGTGATTTGCAAAATCTTCCGGTGTTGGAAATTTTTCTAATGATGAAAGACCTTATTAATTGCTTCTGTTTTATCTGATTACTGGCTATTGCCACATGAATCTTGAGGGCTTTGCAACAAGGAAGATCTGCATTCCTTAAATTATAATTTCTGGGATTATGCTAAAGTACTGTGTAAAAAGTAGTATTTGTTATTATTCGGATAATTCTTCGTTTCAAACATATCTTCCATGAGACTTTTGCTAAGAAAAAACAAGGAATTCACATCTAGGTTGTTTGCTAATAAAGTCCCCAACTATTTCTGTAGAATTTGATTTACTACTCTATTGTATTGGTGTAATCCTGGGAAGGAAAGTTCAAGATCTGCTTAACCTGGAGTTTCTTTTCCAATACACTTCCTACTGAATTCTGTGAATTGGGGATTACTTGAGTAGTGTTCCTGCTAAAAGTGTTCCCAGTACTTTTGATGTTGAGCTTTTGCTCGTTGGCTGTCGCGTGTGCTGGCTGTTACAATAATACAGCAACTTCTGCTGGTTTCCCTTCATATTCTCAGAACAATTCAGATTTTGGTATATGCCAAAAGAATCAGAAAAACACGGACCATAAGTTCGGGCCGTGTTTCTGCAAGCATTGGTGATGAAATTAGTCCTGGAATATTGCAGCTAGTTAAAATATCACCGTGCTAGAAAGTATCAGCAGACTGAAAGGAAGAGAAAACATCAGAGAGCTTGAGAGACTCACCTCTAATGAAAGATTAGAAGAATGGCTTTTGAGCCAAAAGGCAAGTGGTGATTTTGACATGAGCACAAATACGAAGGTCAGTGTGGATGTTTATACAGAAACACGGGAAAGACCTCCTTTATAGCTGAGTCAAGGGATGTAGTTACTATACATTTATCCCCTGATCTAGATACAACATGGCCAAAAAGATGTATAGTGTAGCCGGGATACAACTGGCTCAGAGTCCTACACAAGGCAGTGACTTAAAATAGTAGCTGGCACCAGGGTGCCCTCACCACAGTGCTACCTTCTGCAGCGCCCCAAAGGGCCCAGGTGTCTTTTAACCATGTCCCCTGGCCCAACAACAGTTGCAGGAAAATGTTGGACTAGTGGTATGGCATTGATGCAAAGAAAATGCCCTTTGCCTATTAGAAAACAAGTTCCAGCAGCGTGCCGTGTTAGGCTGGGAGGCAGGTACCCACAACAGACCCTCTGCTAACAGCTGGAGTACGTTTAAAATTAGGTTGTGCAAAATTATGCAGCAGCCCAGCACTTGGGGGATGCTGGAGGTCTGCAGACATCTCCATGGGTCCTAGGCTTCTCTTCCATCTCTGATTTCTGCCCTGCCGACATTTGAGTGCATTACTGTCCTGTCATGTGATTTGTTTTATAACCCAAGAGGGGACAGCTGAATTCCTTCTACAGCAACAATATTTTTTGTGATGCCAATGCCATGACCTTTATTCATGAAAAACAAAGTACGAATGGGGAAAGCAGGGTGGAGCTCTGTCAGAAATGTGATGTAAACAGCTACAAAGACGTGGCTGTGCTCCTCCAAAGCCATTTCCCACCAGGTAAGAATCAGAGCAACAGGCGTTGCAAGCACAGCAGAGATCCTATCTGCTGTTTTGTTAAGCTAATTGCCTATACCTAAAAGCAAGGTCTAATAAAAATTGCCAGATTGAACTTTCGGTCAGATTAGACAACAACATCAACAACAACAATAGCTTCCAAAGAATTTAATGGAAACAAATTCCCATTCCAGGTATCTGCTGACATTTTAAAAAAGCCAGCGTCTTTTCTAGCATTCATGAAAGTGACATGAACAATTCAGCAGGAGAAGAGCTCCCGTTTTGTTGTGGAAACAGTCTCCGCAGTACCCTTGAAAATTCATCCTGAGGCAAGTTTGAAATAATTCATGCTTTTGCTCTAACAAAAATATCTTCATGTTTGGAGCAAACAGCTGTGATGCTGGTGGAGAACAGCAGAAATATGACGTGGATTCAAACCTGTATCTTACTGGGAGAACTGGGAGCGCAGTCTCCCAGTAGGGAAGTGAAATTCAGGCAGCAACATTTGCAAAGCTGCCAGGAGCTCCAGGGTGGCATGAATTCAGCTTGAGGGGAAAACTTGAGTTTAGGCCAGGTGGAGTGGGCATGTGGCAGCGTCCGCTGCTCCGGCTGGAGATGGTGTCTGTGCCCTGAGCTCCAGCAGGCGGGTGGATGTGCCCCCATAAACACCATCCCAGCCTCCGCGCAGCTTTGCAGTACCTCTGGGGGCATTGGATGGAAAAGATCCCAGGGGCCCACCACACCCTTCTCTGTGTGCGTGCCTCTTCTCCGTGATTTACTCGGCTCTGTCATCAGGCAACCCCACGGCCCCAGGGCTGCTCCGGAGGATGCCCGGTTGCTGCTACAACCCCCCGGCAACGCAGCTCCTCCGCCAGCTCCCCCGGCCACACCACCCGTGTCCCCCCCACCGGCACTCACTGCAGGGTGACACGGACCAAGAGTGACTTTGTGAGCGCCAAGGGCATCCCGAACCCACTTTGGCTGCTCCACAGGTTGCTGGGATGTGCTCCCCAAGGAAATGTGGGAGCCCGAGGACAAGTTTTCTCACTTCCCTCCATCAACTTAACAAGCCCAACAGGCAAACATGAAGGAGTAAACGTAAGAAAACTTCAGGTCTTTGGGTGACACAGACACACACAGAGAAACTTGTGCAGTGCTACAGGCAGCCTGGGACCAACCGTGCACAAAACATTAACCATTTGTGGCCCATTTAACAATCAGCAAGTGATACAAGTGGGCTTTAATACAAATCAGAGCCGACTGGCGTTGGCCAAACAGATGTAGAGGTGCAAAGCTGAATTTCTAGTGCTTCGTGCTAGCCCATTTCACCCGCTCCCTCCTCCACGTTCTCCCATGTAGGGACAACAAAGCGGGATGGCTCTGGCTGGGAGAGATGGGTAGCAGCCGCTCTCTGCAGGGATGGAATGCCATGTTGGTATGGCCTCCTGGGCAGGGTAAGGCCACCTGGCATATGCTGGACCCAGCCGGTGCTTCACTTTCTTGATTCACAGGACCAGGACTGGGTATCTAGTAGGGAAAACATTCCCATTCTGGGGGCAGTCCTAGCTGAATGCACAGTTGCCAGACTGGAAGGATTCCAGTGTGATCTCCTGTGTCGGTGGATCTCAGGGAGGCAAAGACCCCCGCCATGTTGTGTTTGACACAACAGCTGCAGGGCCAAGGGGAGCAAAGGGGCTCCTGTGCGCCCCACAAACCTGAGCCCGAGGTAACCGGGGGTCCCGGGTGGCCGGAGAGAGGCCTTACAGGCTCCTGTTGTGTACTGCTTTACGTTAAGACAGCTTTGTGAGTACATGCTGCTTTGCTTAGATGGGCATTTTAAATAAACTGCTAGCAAATTTTATTAACCACAGGTGAAGGGAAGATCAGATGTCATTTTTTTTTTAAGGAACAGTAAATAACTGACAATTTTCAGAAAGACAAGTATTTCTAAAACCAGTGAGGCACCAAACACAAAGTGGTGGCCGCTTCTGAATAGCCGGTTGTGTCCGTCCGTCCTGTCAACTCTCTTTATTCCTGGCTGGGCTTGTACGGAGGAGAGACTCGATGGTGACACGCTGGGCCTTCAAGAGGAAGGCTGGGAGCACAACGTGTGTACGTGCTTTGCCCAGGCAGGGTGATGCTGCCACTGCACGGGTGTTTGGGCATTTTTTCCTCCTTAGCATTTGTGTCTGCTTGCTCCAGAGCCGTGTGGCTCCTGGGGCTGTGCCACCTCGCAGCTCCGTCCCTCGCCACCAGCCCCTTCCGCACTGAAAAGCTTGAAAAAGCTCAGAGAAGAAAACTCCCCTCGCTCCAGCTTCTCTTCTTCTTCTTAAATGGGTCACGCTTTCAGGAGGTGGGGGGAAACGCCTCGTAAAAATACCGTTGTTGAGGCCACTTCTAAACAACACAGCAGATACGCACACCATTAGCATATAGGGACAGGCAAGAAAACTCCCTAAAATTCTGCCTTTCCTCAGAACAGCACCAAGCGAGTCACCCTGGCCTCGGGCCAGGTCAGGAGCTCGCTGCCCAGGAAGCACCCGGGCAAACTTTCCCAAAACCTGTATCTGCCCAGGTTGGGAAAGAAGAGTCAGGTATCCCGAAAGAGAAGCGCAGGGATGCCGCAGTGAATATTGCTGAATTTATTTTAGGCAGCGGAGATTCTGGCTGAAAGATCACTTGAGAGCGTGCCAAAGGCCCAGAAAAGGTAACTGCTTAGGGAGGCTCAAGGTCACCCAAAGCCCGCGAGCCGCTGGCCTCTCCTCACCGACACTGCTGCCCTGCGGAGGGACGTGCTGCCGCGGAGGGGAAAGCCGAGGCATCCTCCTCGGAGCACGCGGGCAGTGCTTGGAGTGTTTGTGCCCAGGCTGTGCCAGGGGACGGCGGGCATGGCCGTGCCAGGAGCGCTCTGAACCACCATAACTGGGTAGTACCGGGGGATGCTGCTCTGCCGCTGAAAAGCAAAGCTCCCAACGCCGGCTCTGCCTCCCCGGCCACCAGATGCAAGCAATTTGTTTTGCATTTGGACTGGTAGTCCGGAAAACCGAAGCGCTGTGTATTTAAGTTTATATTACATGCTTGCTTTCCAGTTTTTGTTAATTAAAATCATGTAACTGGATGAGCAGTTACCGGATAGCTTGCAGGGTTTATTTGAAATTTTCTGTTTTTTCTGGACGCTCAAGCATTTGATGCCCTTTCTCTCTCTGCTTGCAGTGCATTAGAAACTAGCTAGAAACTCCCATCTCTCCGAACTGGTAAAAGCATGCATTTGGGAATGGGTTTGTTTCTTACAGTATATTCTCTCAGTGTTTGCCTACACCTGCCAGTGTAATTTGTCAGAATAAACTAGGTACTTTAAAATCATTTTTTATACACTCTTTGTAAGTGTTTCACCATAACTTTGCGAGGGAAGGGAGCAGAGGGACCCATAAGCAAATAAAAAGAAATATGAGCATGTATGAATTCAGTCAAGCGATCACTCTTCTTCCTCTTCGGTGAGTTTAATCCGTCGGCTTGTCTGGATCAGTTGCGTAAGTCGAGAGGGCTCGACTGCATCAGTGAGCTCACCACCATAAATTTCTGGACTATTTTCCACCGCGATGCCCGCTGTCACCCTGGATGTGGACAGGCCAAGCCTGCCCAGCTGGGGGACCAGCTCCAAATGGAAATGGAAGTGGTTCTGTGCGGCAGCCTCAGACCCTGCTGACCTTTTACTGCTTTCAGAGTGGGTCTGCCACAACTCCTTGCCCATCTCCTAGCCTACATCTCCTATGGCTTCCCAGCTTTCATATCACTTTTGCAGCGTCCGTGTAAAAATCTCGGCTCTGCAGGAGCGGTTCTGCTTGTGAGGCCACAAATCTCTCTGCAGGCCACGCAGCTGCAGAATATTTAGCTGCAGCATGGTGGGTATATTATTAGCAGGGAAAGAAGCATGTTCAAAATGTGCGTGGTCTCCAGGCTCACCTAGTGCTGCTGGAGTAGCACTAATGGAGGACTTACTCCACTGAGGGAACATCACTTAAACTGCCCAGTCTTGAAGCTTCACTTTCAGGACTGAAAACATTAAGTGTGGACATGTGCAAGGACATGCCAACATAAGCAGGATTTACTTTGGTCTGCAGACAAAGCTCCGAGTAGCTCAGTGGAGCACATACGTGCTGCTTTCACGCAGGAGTGAGTATCACCTTAACTCAGCAGTGCCTTTCTCTGCAAATCTCAAACTGTTCTGCATTGTGTCAAACAATGACTCCAGAATTAGATCCAACAAGATGACAATTTTTTTTGCAGCAAGTACATTCAGAGACTTAGCCTTTTCAGTGCTTGTACCTTGGTTATTAATAGTATCGTTTGCCTTCTTTTGGAAAATTCAATTCATGTGATAAAGAGGAACTGTATGTATCAAATTGTGATGCAGAAGTTCTGGTCTGAGCGCTCTTGTAAAATACAGAAGTGGAAAATGCAGGTTATGTAGAAGAAAAGTATTTTCTTTTGTGTTTTTTTGTAAATTTTATATGATTGAGCCAGCAAAGAACAATGCCAACGTTAAAAAAAATGCATTACCTGTTGATCTTGTCCCATTTTGAGCAAATTTAGGCAGACATTGCAAGATTTGATAAGAACTGTTATGTAATAATTAGTTCAGGCAAAAAATGATTAAAAGAGATAAGTTACCATACATCTAGTACTAGGTAAGCGGATTAAAAAAACAACAACTGGCAAGGGCAATAACTGGATTTACTAATGCCACACAAAATAAAAAGGGGAGCACAACTTCGGATTTTTGCACAAGGCAAGTGCTGCAGAATTTTCCTCAGGGAACAATCCTCTCTTGGCAAAGCATGGTCGAACAGAACAAACAAATCTTTTTTGTCTTTAATTGTTGTGATTCTGTTTAAAAGTTAGAAGACATCGATTTTAGCATGTGGAACACAGTTGTGAAAGAAAATGGGCTTCCTGAATTTTCGGTGATTGACTAAAATCCACACGCATACTGGTTATTTTAATTTAAGGAAAAAGGATTTTGTTTCTTTATCCTGTTACATAACACTGGATCTATTCTCCCTTGAACACACAAGTATGTTTATCATTAATCTTAAAGGGAAACAGTCGTCCTTCAAAATCCTGTCTGAATTTTTATCTATTTTTTTTTAAGTTCAATCCGAAATGACTGGATATGAATTGAAGATGCAAGCACGCTGTTTATTTTGTTTTAATTAGATTACTTTAACCTCATTTATGCATAGTTCTTCTACTGCTTTTCCCAACAGCAACAGTGAAGAAAAAAACATCGGTTTAGAAATTACTTCAAAAATGCAAAACATACGGTTCATACAGCATCCAGCAGGAGACAGAGTACCTGTTATTGTTTTTTAGCTCATTTTTATGAAACTGGCTGGCTTTCAGTTTGGAGACATTCTTTAATAATACCTATATTTTTCATTCTATACTACATTCCTTTCAAGGACTTTAAATTGCTCGGGAGCTCTTGAAAATCCCAGTGAAAACCTTTGGATATATGAGAGTTTTTTATTTCCAGGTAGCTGACTGTCAATTAACTTGGGATGCTTTACTACTTCCAAAAGCAAGCGTGACCACTCTGGTTCCAGGCTCTTTGGTTCCTCTGGGCTTGCCCCTCACTTTAGGAATCAGCCCCTGTAAAGGAACAGGCCTTTCTAAATTCGACTGGTGTTCGGACAGGACCCGCTCCAACCTTTCAGACTTGCTAAATACCTCCAGTTAATACGTAAGTAGCTTGATGTAAGGAAAGAACCAGTGGAGGCAATCCCAGAATGGCTAGGCAGGCTCAAATATAAGCAAAATAGGCCACTCGTAACATTAAAATCTCATTCTTCATAGAATTTAAAGCCAACGGGGCTACTTAGCAAGAAGACCTGTGGGTTTTAGTTGTCTTTGTGTTTGGCTTGTAAACTGGGTGCAGGGCTCCATCACTGGCAGGTTCACATGATGGGGAGTGTACCAAAAACACAGGGCATGTTTTGATTTCTGTTTGATATCTTATTTAGACATGACTTAAATGGATAAACTAAGAAAAATTAACTGTCCAGGCCATAATTTCATCTAAAACAAACACAGACTAAAACTACAGCAACTTAGTGGATTGTGTGGATTAGTGAGATATCCTGGTACGTAATAGAAATAGCAACAATTCTGTTCCCCGGTTTAGTAATGCTTAAAATCAGCAATCCAGAGTCACTGCATGATGTGCAAATCCCTCACAAAATCTGCCTCCCTTTTCCAAGCCCAGGAGCCCTTGCCATCCAGGGGAACCCTGAAGGCTGTCCCCATATAGCTTTGCATTGGAAATTTGCGTTTGGAGAATCATTAATGCGATGGACTTATCCAGACCATCTTTTTTTCCACTCTTGCTTATACCCTTCTTCACAGACAGCGCGCTGTCTACTTGTGCCCTAGATTTCTGCTGGACTTTGTGGCTGGATAAATTGTGCTTTTTCATATTTTCTATGTAAGATCTTCCTGATCCCTGCAAAACCTTCTCCTTGTTCTCGCCCTGCCTTCGTCTTGAGTCCATGAAACATCCAGCCACGCATTGAGAGAAACAAGTTTTTCTCCTGAAAAAGCAAAAAACAGTAAATCCATTTTGATTTTAAAATGAATGTGTATTTGCTGATGAGGGTATTTTAGATCTTGGTGTAATATTCCTCCCTCTGCCTCACCTGACAGAAATCTGATCTAACTCTGCCATACACTTGTGTTAACATGCATCCATCTGCGAAATTAGGCCCTCGCATCCCTGCCCCTCGAGACCTCTTTTACAGGCTGCAAATACAGCGAATCTCTTCTGACTTTCGTGCTTTCTCGGTAGATTTCCACGTGTTGTAGCCAAGCCGGGGATTTGGCCCAGTGTCTTTTTTAAACCCTGTGACCCAGACGTGGAGATTAAAAAAGAGTTATGTTATTGGATTAAACAGATACAAGAGGTGCTCACTGTATCAGCACCCAACACCTTAAAACTCCAGAAAGCAGCTCAGCATGTTAATGGCGAAAATAGTCCTTAAGAAAGAGGGAAAACGCAAAGGAAGGTGATTGCTGACCCGTGCCTTGGGCTGGGGTGCAAAAACCTGCCGCTCTGCCTCGTCCGCAAAGCAGCCACAGGAACATCATATTCTGCTTTCTGCAGCATCTTCATACCGCATACGCTCGAGATCTGGTATACAAGTCATCTGAGCTACACCTACCTGTAACTGGGGTGATTTTGGCCTGTCGTAGTTAACTTTGGGTTAGTGCCTTCATGGCGGGGTTTTTAAGGGGTTAGGCTTGATTACGCACCAGCGCACATTGAAATCAATAGAACTGCAGAACAGATTAAAGCCAGATCTACAGGAAAAGGATAGTAATTTCAGGCACCGTTTATATGCTTAATATTGTACACATGCTTATGCTTTGTAATTTGGGCTCTAACTTGTGATTTCGGTTACATAAGAGAGCCGGAGGAGCCAGAGGCTTTAGTGCTGCCGTACGCTGCGGCAGCTGGAGGCAGAGTTCCCCCAAATATTCATCAGGCACATTCTCAGAAGTTGTGCTGTCTCATAATGAAACAGCAGACAGCAATGCACATATTTATGACACAAAAGGACTAATTATTATTATTATTCCACTTAGTTCCAGGTACTGTTTACATGCCTCTGACTTCAAAACAGATTTGGCTGTTGGTTTTTCACCCCAAACATTTATTTTTTTTTTCAAACACAGACAGCAGCCACGTGCTTTGTGCGGCTGACTTTTCTTTTAATGAGCGAGGAGCAACAGAACAAGAGAGAGCCAGAGACAGAAAATACAGGCTTTGATTCCTCTAGAGAACTTGAGCAAAATATTCCACTGCTGTCAGTGGTACAGCTGTGCTGGCAGGATCCTTAGCGCAGATGAGGCTCCAGCCGCTACTTATATTTCACCGATGTGACTGCCGG
The DNA here is from genome assembly GCA_013398815.1 of Ibidorhyncha struthersii. Taxonomy (NCBI): domain Eukaryota; kingdom Metazoa; phylum Chordata; class Aves; order Charadriiformes; family Charadriidae; genus Ibidorhyncha; species Ibidorhyncha struthersii. The sequence continues at coordinate 460,552 of VZSZ01005648.1, forward strand.
TTCCTAATCTGCACCGAGGCATCCTCACTGCAACAGAACAAGTGGCTGCGCCGGTGAGAAATGTTGCGCTTCGTTCCCTCGTGTGGCCAGAGCCACCTGTGTTTGCGGTCCCTCGTGGAGTCTCACAAAATGCCAGCTGCCTTCAGCAACGGATGCCCACAAATCCGAAGCTGCAGTACACAAGAAACCTGAATCAGAAGACGTAGGTGGCAGCATGCACTACATCATGTCATTAGTTTAAACCAGGCTGTGTAGTGGAGATATGTCATCAACTAGCTGCATATATCCCATACCTGTATCTATTTTACAGTTAAAAACCTATTCACTTTGCAAATCGGCTGGGATACTGGAAAATCACAGAGTGCACTGGAGTCAGGGAAAATCGCTTGCGTGACTGTGGCACGCTGTGTTTGGCACACTGTACGGCCAGCAAGGAGCGTGCAGAAGGGGTGCCGCTCTCGGTGCTTTTGCATGAACCAGCCTTTTCTAGAGACCTCCCTGGAGGCTGCTGCAATGGAGTTTGATCCCCCTGCAGCCTGTGAGTAGGCGATGGGCTCCAAAGGTGTGTCGCCCAGTGACTGCCGCCCTGGTTTGTGGTGTAGGAGGGTAGGGTCTTGTATCTGGGGAAACCTGGGAGAGCAGGGCTGCAAGGACTGTCCGCTCTTCCTTGGTCCATCTCCGCTGTTCCCAGCGCAAGGTGAGCACCGCCGGACTTCTGCGAAACACAGATGGCCCAAAATCTCCTTTTCCTTGCTACTCTGCCCCCACAACGCAAACGGTATTTTGCAGCACAGAGGGTCTTACTAAGCCTTCAGCAGGGGTTATATGAAAATGCCTCGCGAGTCTGTACGCTGCTGTATCCTTTCATTAACAGCACTAGAGGAGATGCGGGTAGGAGAGCAAAGACATATTTGAGTCATATACCCGTTCGCCTGCAGGAGAGAAGCCCCGGCTTTCAGTGCAGCGAACCCCAAAGTAGGACAAAGCGTTGCCCCGCTCGTTTCTCCTGCCGATCGCCCCGGCCGTACTTTGTCCTCCCGCTGCGAGCGGGGGCTCCCGGTGCCGGGGAACGGCTCTTTTGGGAAGAGACAGGGAAGAGCCGAGGGAGCGCGGGTCCCCCAGGCACCTGCCAGGCCACGCTGCCATGGGTTTCCTCCAGCAGGAGCCTGTTGCCGAGCCCAAATGCCCCAAAAGCCTGGCGGGACGACAGCGGGTCCAGAGTCCGAGCCCTCGCCACCTTCGCAGGGGGAAAAGCGACCGCGGAGGAGCGCAGCCCGGGCGCAGGGACGAGCAGCGCCGGTGACAATGCCGTGGGATGCTTTGTCTGCCAGAAGGGCGCTCTTTGTGTAAAGATTTTTTAAAAAATAATAATATTTTTTAAAAAAACGTACAAAAATAAATAAAGAGCGGGGAGCCGCGGCAGGCAGCCCTCCGCTCCC
>VZSZ01005648.1:464165-521720 GCA_013398815.1 Ibidorhyncha struthersii
TGGAAACTTTATTTTTGGCACTTTCAGAGATAGCATCTTCGTGTTTCCTCTTCAACTGTCTCTTCTCTGCTTTGCATTTTTTTTTTTTTCCCTCTTCTCTTTATTTGCCTGCGTCTCACCTTCTCCGTTCCTTGCCCTTCCCACCTCTCTCGCGGTTTGGGCTCCTGGGAAGGCTGCCCCCACTGGAGGGCGACAGACACCTTTATGTCTCCGTGGGGTCCCAGCGCTGCCCCGCGGGGGGGGGGGCGGGACGGGACGCAGACCCCCCTGCGGGCGGGCCGGGGGAGGAGAGCCCGCTTCTTGCTGTCATTTATTAACCCGCGTCTTATACCGTGCGGTGTTAGGGTTATTTTCTATCACACTTCGCAAAAAGCAGGAGATTGCAGATGGCACTGTGATACTTGGAGGTACCGAGATGGTAGTTGCATGCTTGGGGTGCTAGATCGAAATCATGGGGTTGGTTGTTTAGGGATATCGGTCTAGAACCCAGTAGAAATTTGGAATACTTCAAATGCTTCTAATTCTACCGGTTTTTATTTTATTTTACTTTGCTGTAACCAGGAGCAAAATCTGACATACTGTTGGTAGTCTTTAATTTGTAGCTTTTGGGTGGATTGCTGGGAGGTTTCTTAAGTGTCAGAGGTGAGATGTTGGGGCTGTGGCAGGAGGCTTCAGTCTGCGTGAAACGCCATATGAAAAGAGGTGCAACATTGTCATGGAAAAATAGGAAGACAGTTTAGATTAGCTTATTCTTTCTGCGTGGTGCTCGGGAAACCTCCCGTGCCTGAGAGCAATTCTGTTCCTAAAGCCTCGGGGAGAATCTTGTCTTACAGCTAATCATTGCAAATATTTCAATGAGTTTTCCTTAAATCAATACTCTGCCTACGTCTTGGCGGCTTCTAGCCAAGTCCTGTGGGCAGGGTGTTTCCAGAGAGACTCTCGGGCACAAGCCTTTCAGCAGGCTGCCGTGGTTCCTGGGCAGTGATGCTCCCAGGATTTTCATCAATGAACCTCAAGACTCTGCAGCAAACCCCAATTATTTGAATTTTGCCCTATCTAGGTTTTCAAATGCCCCATAGTTTTGCCCCAGTGGGCGATGGGGCAATGTTGCCCCAGTGTTCCTACGGGAATGTTGCCAGTTCCACCAGTAAGGGGAGTCTCTACAGTGGTGCCTTAGCCAGGCTTTTAATCATGCTGGCAAATGACTCTGGAAAGATTATGCTGATTTGTTTCTTTTAAATTTAACCATATTACAACACATAAAAAATGGATGGGAAAGCCATAGTAGTTAAAGCCTTTTGCAAGTAATGCTTATTTGATTGGTCATACTAATAAATTGTAGACCATTTAAGAAGTGCAGCTTTGAATAGATTACCCAGTAGGATTAGTGCCTTCGATGACTTCTCATCACTAACTTAATTTACGTGACCAGAATGGATCAGGAGTGTGTTTTTTAAAGTAATCCTGAGTCCAGTCCTCTAAGTGCTCCACATAAACTCAAGTTTATTCGAATGCTTCTTGGGGCTGGGTGGGGGAGGGGGGGACTGCTTGCGGGATTGGGTCCTTGGCATTTGGAAGAAAAGCATGAGGATGAAAATGCAGTCATTTAAGATTTGTTGAATTTCTTCCATACATGCGTATTTACTTGAATCCTCAGCTGTTGTAGTACCATGGATTTAATTGATTTGTGCTAGTTGAGTATCATCCCAAGACATGTAAATCTAGGCGATGCTCTTTAAATTGCTTACAGGGTAGCTAATATCGATGTAAGATAATGTGGTAGAAATTAAGTGAAACTGCCACTCTTCGTTGTCCTTTCTTGCCCCAAAACTGCCATTGGAAGGTCTACCATGCAGCCAGCCTGTGAGTCTGAAACAGTGGCCAGTGTCCTACAGCATCTTCTGTGTTTATATCAGTCTCTCCCTTTTTTTTTTTTTCAATGTGTCCAGATTTACACCAGCAAAAAGCCTCTCGGTGCCGACCCTAAACCCTGCTCCAAGAGCATCCGCCAAACCCACCAGTTGGGTTCATGAAAGGGGAGCGCGAATCAAATCCACATCCTGCCAGCGAGCCTTAGGCGGGAGGCGGCAGGGTGGGTGGCAGGGGGCCGCAGGAGGGTGGCTGTTAGGAGCCAGGGGCTGTTGGGAAGGCTCCTGCATTTTAGCAGTTACTGGGTTTCCTGTTGTGGTTCTCTGTCACCCAGAATGGTCACAGCCTCCAAGAACGCCTTCGCTGCTGTGGCTGCCCGAGCTGGGTTTTAAATGCAGTCAGTGCTTGAGTGCTGGCATGGAAAAATGATTACACTGTGCCAAAACGCAGCAGGAGTGCCGTGCTTTAGGGTGTTGGTAGGGGCAGGCTGTCCGTAGGTAGGAGAGCACCCCATACGTCAAGCCACTGGCTTATCAGTGAGCTGGAATGTAGTTAAAAGTTCTTCCTTTTTTGCTTCAGATCACATGGCATTTGCATTTTGTTTCACTGCTGCAGTGCAATTTCCTTGCTCTGGAGACAGATACAGGCAAATTTTCTGTGATGTTTTACATAGGATGAAACAAGCGAGAAATGATCTCCTGTTTTAGCATTGGTACTACGTTCAGTTTCTTGGTGTCCTTCAAATATAAGTTCATCCTGATGAAATTCAGCAAACGCTATGCAAGATAACATTGAAATGTGTTTGACTTGTCTTGCTAGACCCATTTTTTTTCCTTTAAAATATTTTTTTTCCTTTTCTTTTTCTCTTTTTTTTCCCAAACAGGAACAGAAAATCCATTCAAGAGAGACTCTTCTTCATGTAAGTGTTATTTATGCTTGTTTATGAAATTACAAAAGGGTTATAAATCTCATTAAAACATTCACATACTGAACATTTACCATCTGTTTATAGAAACCAAATATAGAGCATGTAAAAATAGGCTCTAGTTATACAGTAATAATGCTCAGCAACTGTTATCTTAAATCTATCTGTGCAGTTCTTTTGTGCATAGCGCTGCAGAACTTAGAAACCATTGCAAAGCACTTTGCAGACATTTAAGCAGCATGCCCATAAAGTTGGTGTGTAAATCCCGGAGGGATAGTGTTGAAGCGGTTTGCCCGAAGCAGAGGAGACCCATAAGCGAGAGCTTGTTTTAGCACCCCCGAGTCCCAAACCCTGTGACAAGAGTCAGCTTCTCTGCCTTGGATCCTACAAAATCCAAGCTCTGCCTATAGAGCCATTTGTTTGCGTGCATGTGTACTAGCGTGTGCATGTATATGTGTGGGTAAGAGAGAGTGTGTATACATATATTTGGCCTCAAATAGCCTATAGGTATTTCAGGCCTTTTCCACAACCTGTGGTGACACCCATTAAAATCAGAGTAAACGCCACCAGCCATTGGTGAATACTGTTGCAAATGTTTTGTGAAAGCATTTGGCTCCAGACTGGCTGCTCGGTCTGGGTGAGCCCGGTACAGTGTTCCTCATGGGACCAAGAAAGCTGCATGTCATAAAAATATAACAGTTTTTTTCCACACCATCTAGTGACCTGGTTTGCTTGCAGATCTCAGATTCGAAAACTCTTTGAGTAGCAAAGGAAGCTCTGCTCTGGTGTTTCTTCCTAGTAAATAAATCTGATTAAATGTTTTAAGTGGCTGCATAGGTGAAGACTCTCGTTGCCTTAATGCAAAATTAGCTTAGCAAGGAAAACAACTGCATTGTTCCCAATGCAGGGCCCGCTTTGCATAACTTCCAAGCATGTACTGCGTCCAGTGGCATGGCAAGCCCAGGAGCGCTCACCTCAGGCTGATTTCCCATAAGTCAACATTTTTTTTTTATTTTTTTTTTTTAATAACATATATCTCGGAATTGCAGCACTCCATTATGCTTGCGTAGCAACTGCTGGTTAATATGTAGCAAAACGCCGTGTGGTAACAAATGTTTTTTTTTTTGCTATTGTTGAGCCGAATGTTAGTTCAGCTTCTAGATAAAAGTGGCTTGCGCAAGGCGCCCCGGTAGACCATGATTTCTGTGGCTTGTACGGTAGTTCTGTAGGCAACCGTGTTCTGCTCTTCCTCTCCCCTGTGCTTCCCTTCATCTTCCACGTGAGCGAGGGGTGGGCTCGGGTACGGGCAGGGAATGGCAGCCCTTTGCATCCCCCAAAGCACCAGCCTGGGGTTGATATTATGGCCGTTGCTAGTCAAGCATCTGTTGAAAACACTCTTTATTCTGGTTGTGTTGCTAGCAGAAACGTTGTGAGACGCTTTATTAAATAGCTTTAAACCACAAATGTTCTTTGGCTGGTTTTATGGATATCATAAGATAGTCTTTAAAAAAAGCAAAAAAAGAAAAAGGCAGTAGTAAGTGAAGGATACCCCACAAAGGATTAAAGTATCCTCCTTCCCTGCAGCTGGAATCCTAGCTGTGACTAGTTTAAGAGTTTGTATCTTTGAGAAGGTATGTCATAATTTTTAAAAGGTAACGGAGAAGGAAGAAAAATCCAGAAGGCTTTTGGTTATGACCATTTTCAGCATTTGTAGCTCATTATTATTTCATTCTAGTGTAGGAAATTCAAACCTCTTGGAAAGCCTGTGAAGCACGTGCTTCCCAGAGATTTTAAATGGGAAATAGTTACACCTTTAAGGGCAGAAGCTCCCAAATAGAGAAGAACCCAAACAGACGAACCCTACAGCAGTGACTGTATGCTGTCTGGAAACTGCAGAATAAGCGCGCAGTGCAGATCTGAAGAGTTCTGTCTGGAGATTTCAGTGTCACAACCAAGTAATCGGGAGCTTCCCAAGACTAATACATATAGTCCAAAATGAATGAGTAATGGGAAGTTTGTGGTCCAGAGGCCATTTGCGGTGCAGCCTTCCATCACCTGCTGTGGCTTTTCAACAGCTAACGGCAAGCTTTGAGCATCAGAGCCTCTCTCTTCTGGTTCTGTGCATGAAATATCATGACTTTGACTCTATAGCTCTATTTGTGCCTGTCTGTGCGTTGGCTCCCCTTGGCTTCTTCAACTGTGTGAATTTCCAAAAGAGAGTTAAACTCCAGGGCCAGGAGTAGGGAGGCTATAGCGAAATGGCAGGGGCGTGAAGCATCCAGGACAGGGACCTCTCCCAGGCCCCGTTCAGAGTGGGCTGACTCCTGTGGCGGTGAATGCTCAGTGGGGATTAACCCCTCAGGACTGTGACTTGGGCCGGTCACCGTGACAGGAGGTGACCACTTTGAGAAAGGACTCTGTGACAGTAACCAGCCATATGTAGTTGTAATGATAAGAAAGGGACCGTCTTATTGTAGTCACTTTGCGACAAATACTACCACAATTCATTACTTTCCATCAGTGCCTCATCCTATGGAGGAATCACCACTGCCCATCTACATTGAGGAGGGGACAGAAGTCCCGATTGGTGAGTGCAGTTGGGATGGGATATGTTTAAGGGGGGGTGTAACGGTACTTGGGTTTTATATTCCTCACATTTGTGTATACCCATTTGTCATTGAAAATTTTAAGGCCTGTTGCAAATGTTTGGGGATTTTTATTTTATTTTCTTAATGCAAGTGTATTTTAGAGCTCCTGAGGATTGTTACAGCTAGTGTTGATTTTCTGCTAATCATAAATCAAAATACATAATTTATGCAGTGACATTGAAAGCTTCCGTGCAGCATCTCTTAACACAAGGCTGGGGAAGACCATGAGTATCACGAGAGGTAGTTCCCACTTCAGCCTCTGACCTCGGTGTCGAGATACTCGGAATAATCTGCCAGCTGGGTCAGCAGTTTTTGTCTTGCTGACACTGTCCTGCCCGGCACCCAGTAGACTCATGTTGCACACACCACGGAATAGACAGAAGAGAGTTAGAGAGGTTTGCCGTTGCCTACGTTGCACGTCAGGGTGCTGCACACCCCCATTTCTGAGCTCTGGTGTGGGTGTATTGTCACTACATGCATATATAGGTTTGGGTGTTTTGTTTTGTTTTTTAATTGAGGAGCAGTCTTTCAGATAGACCATAAAGAAAGACACCAAAAGATCAGTAAGTTGGGCTGTGGTGACCTCTGGACAGTAGAAAGCTGTGACTGCAGCATTTCCCAGAGCCTCAGTGTGTTCTCGGTTGCATACAGTAAGTGTGCCTCAGCTTCCACCTTGGGAGTCTGCCCTGTTGAGCAGATGTCTCTTCAAATAACTTTTTCTTATTATATATCCTGAATTTTTCCATTCCTAAATTCAAGCAATTGCTTCTTGTCCTACTATCTTTTGAGCTAGATTAATTACCTCCCTCTACACACAGTACCTTGAAGGTATTTATAGCTGGATCTCAGCCCAGGAGTCTTCTCATTTATAGACGATATTAATTTAGCGCTCTTACTCTCTCCTTAGATCATTTTTATTGTACTTATTTGTATTTCCTTTCATTTTTCTATCTCTCTTCTAATCTGTTGAGACTTGAACGGCTCGTACTATATCCACTGTCGTTGTTTTGACATAGCATTATGCTTTAGATTTCCATATTATCCCTTCATTTGTACACATCCAGAAATAGCTTAGCCTTTCACCCTTCTCCTGCATCACTCAGTAACGTCACACAGAGAAACTCTATTACTTGGCTAATCTTGCCTGCCATCACCTTTAGGTCTTTCTTGGATTCATGTCTTTGCAGCTAGCTGCTCCTCAGGCAGTGTCACTGCTCTCCTGAGATGTAGGGCTTTATACTTCCTAGCACTAAATCCACATCCCATCGCATGCCACTTACTTATTTTACCCAGGAATGATTTAAGACAGTGTGCCTATATATTTATTTGAATGCCCTGGGATTTTATCATTTACATAGAAGTTGTTACTGCTTTATCACATATACAGCAAAGGAGTACTTAGAATTTTATATTTTGATACCTGTTATAACTGTCTTCTGGACGTTACTGCAGACTCCTTTCCAAGCTCCATCAGTTCTTGTTTACACACCTTCCCTAACTTTTCCTTCCTTATAAAAGTTCATAATGTGAAAACTGTCAGTTTTAGCCTTCTCCTTGTCGTCATGTTGTACCTTTTCTCGTTAGACAATTAGTGTATTGTTGCTGTATCTCTTGATGCATGGCACAATGAGGTCTTTCCCACAGCCGATCATCTCTTCCTCACCTCTTCTGGGGTTGTAGTCAGCTGAACATCTGCTCAACAACATTCCCCTCTTGTAGGGCTATTCAGTCTAAGTTCTGCCATGGCCTCTGGTATTTCGTTTTGTCTTTCCCATTGCACTGACGAAACCTGGGCTGCCGGTTTGGTGGCACCCGCACCAAGAAAAAGACTGTAAGGCTAATGAATCACAAAACTCACCCGAAAAAAAACCAACTATGAGTGAAAAGCTTTTTAGAGGATGTTTGTTCTGTGCTGCCACGAAGCAGGTTTGTTGGATCAGGCTCTGAAATGCCGCAGTATCTGTGAAATGGCCAAATTGGGTTGGGGAGGGCATTGTGTTTACTTATTTTAACTAAGTATCTGGACTGTCAATACAGCAAGCTGTGGTGGAGGGGCAATGAGTGGACAAAGTACATGATGCAGAGATGAGAGCAAACCACAAGCTCCAAGTTTGGTATTTGAATCCCTGACATGGATCAGGGCTTTTATAATAGCTGAGTGCAGTATAAACCATCAAGCTAAGAAGTCAGCTGCAAAATTGTGATCTGGGTCTCAGCTTTGGTCCTACTTTCCATTGAGCTTACCAGCATGATCCAGATCCAGGGGGCCCATTTGCACCTGTATAGACCAGAATACGAATAAAAAGAAGTCCTGTCTTGAGTTTAGGTTGGAGACGAATAACACACGGTGCAGTTGTTAAAACAATTCAGCACAACTATCATTTACTTTTAAAAGGTTGTTTGGAGAACTTAGATTATTTCCTCATCTGAAACACATTTTGGATGGTATAAGGAGCGCATACTGTTCTGGCCCAGGCCTGACTGGTGATGGTAGATCGCTTTGTAGCTTCTGTGTTTATTTTAAAAAATAGAGAAATCAGTAGGTTCTTTCAGAATCTAAATTTGACAACGGTAATTATTTCAAGCAATTTAAAAAGGAACATAAATCTCGCTTGTTTATTACAGCTGATTCATGAAAACAGCAGCTACAAATAATACCCTATAATGAAAATCTAGCTAACACTGTCATGAATTATCCTACAAGAGAATGAGTGTATGGGATCTGGACAAAGGCAGTGTTTCCTTCTCTGGAGGGAGGGTCTTTGTGTTGAGGAAAAGGTGGTTATTACCTAAATGCTGGTTTTATCTCCTTGGGTGAAATGAAGACTTTGACATTTCTGCATAGATGAATACGACTTTTGATTGGAAAAAGGTCTGAGCTCTACTTAATTTTTATGTGCTTTTGCCCCTTCTCGAGTACATTCCTAGAGGAAGGTAGGTAAGCGAGGTACAACAAACACGGTAATCAATCAGAGATATTTCTGAGGAGATGGAGAATATTTTGTGAGCACTAGCAAAGAATCTACAGAATAACAATAAAAGAGCGCAGGTTAGGCGCTGGCAAGCTTGGTTCAGGCACAATTTCAACTGTCTTCCGCACAATGAAACAGTTCAGGAGTTTCAAGGTGAGGAATTAGGCCGAACAGGTCGTTATTTACCATTGCCGTTAGTGCTAAGGTCATGGCCATATTCCCCGATCACCATTTGAAACCTGTTGTGTTAAGCACTGAAGAAAACATCTGAGGCCACACAGTCCAAACTTACATTTTATAAAGCAAAAACCCAGGAACAAAATACTTGTATTGGCAATCATTGTATTTGGCCCATACAGAACACCACTGAGGGAATAATTGCCTCTTCGGGGATCGGGGAGCAATAGAGCTGTAGGCTGAGATGTTTGTTTATGTTTTTCCTTCCAAGTCACATTTTGAGATGTTAGTGTTGTTTAATACCTGTGAAATTAGCTGCAAAGACATACAAATTCAGGATCTAATTCTCAACTGATTTATTCCCGCATAGCTTTGTTGATTCCAGTAGCACTGCTATTGCTTTATCGTTGTGTAAACAATATCAAAGTCAGACCCCCTTTTTCAGGAATGAGTCCTGCTGACCTTGAAACCCGTGGTGCTTCTGCTGTAGCTCTTGAGTCCCTACGTGGGCAAAATCCCACCGGTCCACTTCTATCTTACTGATCCTCTTCTGCTAATGAATAGCACTGGCTTCAGTGGATTTGTGTCAAATGTATACAAGTGTTAGGTAGACCTTTCCTATATAGGACTTTTTTTCCCCATTAAATCATCTCGGTATGGTGGAAAGCTCTGTTAGCACTCTGAAGTCATATTCTCTCGGTGGTACTCACAAGTCATGGTGTAGCGTGGGCTTAGTTGAGTAATCTTTATTACAGGAGAAGAATTTCCTTGTAATCACACACAATTTCTTCTGCCGCTGCTTGATCACTGCTTTTAAGCATCTCTGATGTCTTACTAATGATAAAAACTGGATTTCCAGTCTACTGCTGCTCTTGGTAGACCCACTGAAAGACGGACGCTTTGTTATTTTTTTGTCTCCTTCAATAAGAGAGCTAGAGCTTGTTTTTAAGCAGGGTGACTAACCATAGGCAGAGAGAGTACTCAACACCTTATGGTGAGAGAGCCGGCTCTGGGTCTCTCTAGGAGGTTGTCTTCCCTCGTAAGACAAGAGAACCATTTCTGTCATACACGCTTCAGGGTTTGCTCTTTCATGGGGTGCTGGCACACAGAAACCTTGATTTTTGCCAGGTACTGAGTGCCTTCTGCAAGGTATTGAGTGCCCTCCTATCCTTTGCAGCCAAAAAGGAGTTGATTGCTCTTGGCATCAGGCAAATCTGGACCCAGAAGACCACAGGTAGTATTTACCGATTATTTATGTGCTTTCGCATGCCAGAGGTTGTCTGAATTGATTTCCCTAGCATACAAGAGATTTCAGGCGTTAATGATGCTTGCCTGCCACTAAAACCATTTTTTTTTTTAAATAATAATAATACAATAATAAGCATGACATTTATTGCATTGCCGTGGGGAAATTAAACCCCCCCAAAATTAACGACAGTCCAAGTAACTATTAGCTCTTTAGAGCTATTGCAAATGTGTGAGTTATACCCTGAATGAGCACCATATGCCAATTTATTGTGGCACAGTGAGTCACAGGACACATTGAGGAAAGCAGTAATTGCTTGGCATGCATTGTAACATTAAATAGTTCTTTTTGTGTGGTTTTCTTAAAGGAATATGTTTTTACTTTGACAATAAAATGAGTATCGTCTGATATGCTGCCACCAGGGACTGTTGCTTATTTTGTACTTAACCTGGAACTTACCCGTTTGTCACTCACCGCACACACCCTCTGTGTCTCTTTCTTTCCAACTGCTTGTATTGTATGCGTGCAGAATATGAAGACTGAGCCTTCCATTTGGTATTGTCTTGTCATTTTGCGTTAATCCCCCTCTCCCTTTTCCTCCTCATCTTCTTTCTTTGTCCAATAGGGAAATTCAGATTGGTTATAAGGAAAAAATGTTCACCCTGAGAGGAGTGAAGCAGTGGGATGGGTCGCACAGAGATTGTACCGTCTCCAGTCTTGGAGGTTTTCAGAGATTGACCAGATAAGACCATCAGCAACCCAGTCTGATTTTGATGTTGACCCTTCTTTGAGCAAGAGGCTGGGCTACGTGACCTCTAGAAGTCCCTTCTCAACTATATTATTTTATGGTTCTGTGTAATACCCAGTTCTTGTTCTGATTCAGCCATGGTGCTGTACGTGTCATTGACTCCTCACTCCCCTTTGGAGTCACTCTTGTTCATACCAGCATAGAACAGGAGCGACCTCCTGAAGGTCAATGAAGTTACAGCGGTTTTACTGATGTGGGATCAAAATCAAGGTGTAGATGGTAGTCTCAGATGAGATAGTAGGTGAAATTTGTGTGTCTTTGAAATTAGTTAGAATTTTTACCAGGATTTGACTTGAGATCTCTTCAGATCTTCATTAAATGCCAATTGAAGTTATCAGTCAAAGAGTTTGATGCATAATTATGTCAGGACAATAAATGTTTAAAAAATGAAGATCACTTTTTTACCTTTCAGTTCCAAATCCCATTCTCTAGCAGCCATGAAGAGAGCTTTGGGGTATTTAGGATTCAGTGAGTCACCAACTGCCCTCGCTCTGCTGTTACGTGCTGGTTTCCTCATGCGGCTGTAACCACATGAGGGAGTTAATGCTGCACAGAGCATCTGCTCCTCAGCTAAACGCCTTCCCAGCCCTGCAGCTGTCTGCCAAAGAGCTTCGGACGTGCAGAGGGGCGTCTGCGAGCTCGAAAGGGTAGCAAATTTTCATGGGTTGGTCCATATGCTAGCCAAAACCTGCCCTTTGTCAGAATAACATGATTTAAAATGTGACAAAAGAGAGCAAAACCCCACTCAGATTCACCATATCAGTCTAGGGAATTTTCAATGATCGTCTAACTATTATAGAATAAAAAAAGAAAAAAAGAAAGAAAGAAACTCCCAATTGGGAGGAAAAGGAAATATGGGAATAGTTTTATAGGGTTGCTCTTTCAGGTCTGCCAAGATAAGGTGATTTTTCTCCATATCCCTCCTTTATCAGCAAGAAGTATGTTGCTCGTGCAAACACCTTATTTCCCATCAGGGTCCTCCAAAAGTAAAATTTACAAATGGGGCTACCATAGTGGATTGAGGAAAGACTAAATACGAGCAACTGAAAGCCATTTTTGTCCCATGTTATGCAAGGCAGGACTCTAAAATAAAGATTTAACAGGAAAGACTTGCTTTCATATACTTTTTCTGGTGATTGCTGCCCTCCCTTTTCTTAACGACTTCAGTTCTCTCTCCTCGTACAGATCCGCCTTAAATGATGCAGAGGGTTGCTCTTTCAAGGGAATGTAGTAGCAGAAGATACTGTTGCTTAGTAGGGTTGAAGGTCCCTTCTCCTCCACTCTTCCTGCGGTACACAAGCTATAGGTTACAAGTCAAATTTAAGAGATAGGGTAATAGTCACATGACAAATTTATAGCAGTGTATTTGACTATATTTGGGTTTCTGCTTCTGCAAAACTATCAGAAGTTCATGTATCTCTTGTATGCATGTCACCTCCTTACAAAAATCCAGACAAGTAAACCAAAGGAAGTTCTCTCGCTTTCTACCATTAGTTTACCTATGGAGTGTTTTTATGGCTATCTCAGCTGTTTGTCACGTACCCATCATTTACGGTGGAACTGCAAACAGCTTCCCACCTGTCTGTAATTAGCTTTTGCACACGAGAAAAAAAAAAAGCATGAAAAACAATTGTAGTCATGATGAAAACAGCTTTGGATATTAAAGGTTAATGTGCCACATCGGTGTCTAGTGTAAGCGTGTTCGCTTAGATGAAATTGCACTAAGAAGGAATTTGTCCTCAACTGTTCGGCTGTATGAACTATGTCTCTGAACTGGTCAACAGGAGTAGGTTAAGTTTACAGTAGTCAAGCTAGGACTATAAAAGCAACCTGCAGTGAAAACCATCAGCTGGTGTTTGTTTGAAAAGATAAGAGATGGAGAAAAATACTCTGGCTGTTCATATATCGTCATGCTGTATTTGGGGATGGTTCCCTGCAAAAGCCAACAGAAGAGCAAGTACCTGTAGCCTGCGGGGTTGATGCTGGTATAAAGGTAGGGCTGCAGATACTTGTTTCTTGTGTTGGAGTCAGCTTTGCTCTTAGGAAATTCCCTTCGGAGGCAGAAATTCCAGGGTGGATTCAGTGGGGCTTTTGTCCAAGTAGCGTGTGGGATCAGGGGTTTGTTTGTGCTTGGTGTGTGCTCTGCACTTTGCAGAGCCTGGTATGCAGAAGTGGTTTATATGTTAGTTTCCTTGGAGAAGTGAAGTATTTGTTCTGGCGCTATTTGGTTTTCATATCTCTTGACATAAAAACAAGTGCAGCTCTCTGTACAGGAAAGTTGATGTCAGAGGTCCGTGGCAAAAGTGAACAGAAAATACATCTCTGATTGGGAATCAGTCTGAATCATGTGGCATTTAAAAGCATATAGTTTTAGTGGTCAATACCAAAGGTTTTACTTCCAACTCAGACCTTCAACACAGATGCGTAGTGATCCAAAATTTGTGATTTTTGATCAAATAATGCCCATTGAGGGGCCTGGAGGACATAGCGGTACTCCTTCTGAAATGCCCTCCAGGAGCAGAGTGCGTGGCTCGGGCTGGCCGTGGAAGCACGGAGGACGGAGCTGCAGCTGGAGACCGAGCCAAGGCTCTTCTGGGTTTAAACAAAACGTGCCAGTGTCCAGCCGTGCAAGCCAGCACCTGGCACCAGCTGCATGAAAGCAAATAAATACCATAGTGTCTACACAGCTTAGCTTTTTGCGTGTGTGTGTGTGTGAAAGTCCACAGTTCACCGACCTGTTTTGCAAAGCTGCGCTCTCTGTGAGCTTGTTCATCAACTTTGCCACTTCTCCTTTTAGCATCTCCTCTGCAGAACCCCCCGCGCTCTGTTTGGCTCTGCCGTATCAGTAGTTTCGATTTCATTTCCTGTGCGAAACTTCATATGCTTAAAGTTTCTGTTCCATTTTTTTTTCTTGAAGGAAAGAAAACAACAACAGTAAATTGAACCTCAGGGTTCCATTAGGAAATCTCATGGCTGAAGGGCCGGGAGCAGCGGTGCCCGGCTGAGCACCGTAGTCCCCCGAGTACCGCGGTGCAGTGGTGAGGGTCGTTGCTCCACATCTTAAAAGTCTACAGCTGATTTCCATCACTGATTCATATTTTCACTGATAATTACTGTCAGCGTGAAGGAGAAGCAAAGACTGAAATCAAAAGTAGCTCACTCTTATCATTAAGTTTTAGAGCTCATGGCTCTGGCCTCGGGGCTTTGTAACCTTCTCGGAGTTTATAGCCCTGTAATGAGGCTAACCCTGCTGATCGCGTGCCTGTAATAGCTGTTTTCCTGGTACAAGTTAGCTGGCCGTTTTCCACCCACGGTGCTGTGTTGTACAACGCTTTCTTCCATTAATGTATTCTAGAAAAAAAAGTCAGGTGTTATGCAGATGGGGTGTGGGAACAAAGAAGAAGAAAGAGGATTGTTCTCCTCCGCCAATGGTGTTGGGGTCTAGATTTGTGGGAATAAGGTACTGTATGACATGTTTAAACAGCTGCCACAGGTGGGATAGAAATCTGTCCTCAGTTATTGTTTGAATTAAGATGAATGGATAGAAGCCATAAAACCACAACTCCGGCTTTGTGTGGAGGTGGCCAAGGCAGGTATGGCAACAGCCTGGTTACAAAGCTGATCAAAGCCATTAGCGGGTATGGAGAACTCCACTTGTTTTCCCAAAAACTTGTAATCTTAGACATACATCTGGTTTTTACCTAGTTGGAAAACATGCTGAAAAAGTACAGCAATCTTCAATTAAGAGAAAGCCCTGAACACTAGCATTGGGAAACTCACTAAATTTAAGGCTAAATTTAGAATTAGTTGAAAAAAAACAGGTGGGAGTGGAATGTTTTATCCCTAAGACAAAATTACTTTGAAATAATGAATTCATACATTTTATTGTGCATTTGCTTCACTAAATGGCGACTTTGTTGTTTCCCTTCCCTGCACTGAGGCACTGCTCGGTTATCGCAGCGCATAGATTGCTGTCTGACATTAACATGCATTGTAAGTGCCTTGCAGATGTGTCATGTAGAATCAATACGTTATTAATCACACGCACAAAATCCACTAGGCACAGTACACACCACTGACTGTTCAAGTTCATAAGCTTTGTGGGCTTTAAGGTTTTTGCTTTTTATATAGCAGGATGAGGGACATCGGTCATAGATTTTGGTGTGGTTTATTTGCAGCAGTAGAACTGGTTTAATTGACACCAAGACTTACTAGAGAATTGCAATCCACTCAACAGAAGACCTTCAGAATCAAAAACAAAATATGAAAATGCTTGTTCCTTTAGTCAAAAACTGTACAACTGCAGGATACAAGGTGGTTGAAGAGTCGAGGATATGTACAGCTCGTTGAATCTTCTTTGACAATGCCCATCTTGCTTGGAAAGCCATCGCCTTGCTACACCACTTGGATATGCTCCTGCGTTTTGTTAAGGGCCCTCTCTTAAAGACAAGGGCCTGGAGAGGTGGTGTCACCCAGTGAATTAATGTTTTTTCACTTTCACAGTAGGAGAGCTGGTACAGCAGAGGGAGTGTGCAGGGATGGCAGCAGGGAGCTGGTGCTTCTTTCCAGACTATTGACAGTCAGGAGACTGTTAGCTGGCACACCTGGGGGCATTAAATTAGGTCAGCAGTTGGCTTCACGTGAACAAGACCAAGTGTTAACTGGATGTTCTGCACATAATTACCAGTACAGTGTACTAGGAACGAGCAGTTTCCCTTTGTTCTCCCTGCCGCTGCCAACCCTTGCTTTCACGCTCTCCTTCCCTGTGGTCCTCTTTGCAAGAGTCACCCTTGGGCTTTCTTCTTTGAGGGGGGGGCAGAGCAGGAGGACCACAGCTCTCCGCTGCAGGATGCTTAGTTTCTCACTGGGGTACAGGAGACACTGTGCCCACAGAGGATTTCAGCAGGATGGAGTCGTAACCAGTGTGACGTAGTGTGCCAGTTCTCCGCTTCGCTGCATCCCATGCTCTTCCACGCTGGCCGTGGGGGGGGGGCAGGGCTGGCCTGGGCCATCTCCCTGGGGAATCAGGCTCCATCCCTCTGAGGCTGGGAAGCACCATGTTTGCTTCAGCCCCTGTGTTTGGGGTCACGTTCCCTCTGAAACCCATTGGGGTTTGTGGATATCTGTTCTCCTCCTTTCTCCCCCACACAATGGGAAGGGAGTTTTTAATTTCCTCTCGTTCTGGGTTTAGTTGTAGCTGCTTTGTTCTTTAACATAAATAAGTAGAACAAAATGAGCATCTAGAGTATTACATGACTGCAGATTTTCTGCTGCTGAAATCTGAGCAAAGATGCAGGATTTTATAACAGCTCTGTGCTGTGACACGGTACCTATTTGAAGCATTTCAAGAGCATGAATGGAAACACCAGCAAGAAAAAAAGTATGTGGGGAAAAAAAGATACCTCTTGTCCAGACCGCAACTGATGAAAAAGAAATTGCATTAAGCCCTGGGCTTTCCTTTCAAAGCAGACTTCAGCTTCATAAAGGAGTGTGTTTTGCTCCTAGAAAATTTTTAATAGCAGATTTTCCAGTCAATCTTAGGAGACTAAAAAAATGTCATAGTAAAAGAAGAGGAAACGATGAAGAAGTGAGAAGAGACATGGTGCAAAAGATGGAGGGAAAACTGAGAAAGAAGAAAGGACAAATGGATAGATGTTTAAATAAATACCCATACCCAGGGAAAAGTAATCAGAAAAGGAGGAGTCCATTAAAGACAAAGAGAACAGTGAGATGTAGTTCAGGGAATTTTTAGAGGCATTTTTAAGAAGAAGAGAGGCAATGTGTGCAATAAAGGGGGCAATATTATTTTTCAGAAAATGTAGGTGTCTCATTCAGTGAAGCAGAAAGAACTTGGATATGAGTTAAGGATGATAAATGAAGTCAGGTGCCCCTTGGATACTGGTGTGGCCTTGAGAGCTGCCAAACATAAAGGCTTTTTCTTCTGCAGATCAGAAAGACTTGCACTAAAGCCATAAGTTTGATCAAGGGGCTGTTTATTTTAATCATGTATTGATTGGCTTAACCACACTGCTCCAGGAGGGAGGGAAAGCTGTCAACATCAAGAATTACAGTTTTCAAAGTTCCAAGTAATCCTAGGAAATGAGCCAAACATAATAAATGCAGTTTTATTCGGGACCTGATCCTACTACTATTGAAATCAATAGCAGCTTTTCCATTGCTCTCAGTGAGAGTGGAAGCTGCTTATTTGAAGACCAGCTCTGATCCAGCAATCAGGGCAGCTAATTTTGAAATATTCATGAGTATGAATATAAAATAATAATAATTAAAAAAAACCAGCCCCCAAATAGTTTGACAGATACAGAAAAGCTCAATTTTTTAAGGGAGGTTGACTTTGTTTTCCAAGATACAAAAGAAAAATGTGGCAGAAAAGTGATGGTAATATCTAAAGAGGCACCGAGCTTAAGCAGGGCTAAAAAAATTAATTACTACGTGATAAACAAATGTCTTTCAAAAGCCATTGAGACAGAAGAGGAGAGAGCACTGAGGAGCTCAAGACATACAGTTTGCACAGGTTGAACTCAGTAGGAAAGGGTCCTTGAAAAAAAAAGTAGTGGTGGAGCACATCATGCTGCACAAGTAGTCCATAAAATCAGCAGTGCAGCCATACAGTCATTCCTCAGGCACCATTCCCATCAAGGTCAGCTCTGAGTATGTCCTTCGCTTTTAGTTTTCTAATGGAAGAAGGAGCTAGAAAACAAATGTTCATTTGTGATTCTAGTCACCAATTTAGTATGTTGAATCGCTCTTCAAGGTTTATATGCATTGACCAAAAAAAGAAGTAGCTCCTTTGCTGTGGTTTCTGATCTTCAGATGCAAGACAGGGCTTGCATTTTAGCATGCATAACTATTTACAAATACGTATGCATGTGTACAGGCAGACTTTGATTTTTGTGTTTCCATCAGCATTTGGAAAACCATTGTTCTCAAGACTTGATTTTTAAAGATTGCTGAGGTAGCATCCACAATGAATTTGTCCTCAGGGCTCTTCCTGGAAGGTGTTACCCTGCATTGGTCGCCTGTCTCTGGCTATAAGAAGCTTGGAGCAGATCATTGCTGTAATCCCAAAGCAGAAGTTGAACAGTATATTTTCAGATGTGTAATCCGTGGGTTGTCTGTCAAAAAAAAGTCAGTGCTTCAGCAGTAATGTGAGTTATGTCTGTTCTGACAACCAGCAGGTCCTGTATGCCCTTGTGGCCTTCCCCAGTCTGCATCTCTCATTGTCTGATCCCTCTGCCCAGTGCCTCCGTCTTCCCCTACTCTTCATGTTATGAAGGATTACATTTCAATGCCAGTATTTTTTAAAGGCTATGGGTTATCTGAGGTGCAGGCTGTACGTGCAAAGATACGATAGCTGTTGCACAGTAGATGGCCCAAGCCGGGTTGGCTGCGAAAGCTCTCTGCTTCTGGCTAAGCTTTTGGTATTTTCAGCTGTGCACCAAAGACTAATCAGTCATGGGGGGCAGCAAGAGAGCTTGGGTTATCGCAGGGGTATTCCACATAGGGAAATCTGTGCACCAGGCGCGAGGGATAGACGCGCAGTTCTCCTGCAGAAGGAGAGGAGCCCTTGAGGTGCTCCTGGCCCCGCCAGGGAGGAGATGCTTGAGAAGCTTAACGCACCCATGCTTGCTCCCTTGTTCTATTTATCCACATTCTGCCAGCGTCGATTTGACAATTGATAGCTTCATCCTCAGTTAATCAGGGGTTGTACCAGCGTACGTGAGAGCAGATCCTGGGCCTGGCCCAGTCTGGATCCTTTCTCCCCTTGCTTTCAGATCAGGCTGTAGGTGTTTGGCTGGGCTCTGCGTAGTAGCACACTGTAAATGGCAGGCTTGACTGCTACTTTTGATTTATTCGTATTAAGTTCATCGGATGAAGCCAGAGCTTCTAGGGGCCATCTGAAGCTTCCTGGAGGGGGTACTCTCACAGGCAGATGTGGCTCCTGGAGGGCAGACGTGTGTCTCCAGGAGGCAGACATATGCCTCAGACTTGGATCGCTCCTTTTGGACTGTGCGGTTGTAAGAGTATTTTCTTACAATATATTTCCTTGGGGGAATCAGATGGACTTAGATCTCGGATACCATCCCCACTAAGTGATACAGTAAAAATAACCTATTATTCTCTGGTTCTGACCTGGGCGGTGACAACATATTGTTTCAGCATCTCTGTCAGACTATTTCCCCTAAGAGCCATTTTAACCTCACCCAGTGGGACATAACGAAAGGAAATGGAACTCCAGCCCCATTAAGGAAAAAGACAATGCCTTTCACTAAACAAACTTGATTTTCTTGGCTTTTCTTCGCCAAGGAGAATCGCCCGTACCCCCACCCTTGCAGCCTTTGTAGACAGTTCCTGTAATTGGGAATGGCTGGGTGGACACCAATGGTTGGCAGCAAGGGGGGATAAATCTGACATCCCTTGAACGTGACATGGGCTGGGACCGCAATCCCAGGTGGCCGCTTAGCGTCAATTCCTTGGGTATTGGTCGACGGTACGTGCCTGCCAGCCACAGCTGCCGGCCCTTGAAACACAATCGGTATTTTAGCAAGACTAGATAAGAGATACACAGTAAAACTGGGCTGTTTCTAATTTTGTGCAAGCGTTGGACAGGTACTGTACTGTGCCCCACTAGGGAGAGCTGGTGACTTGCAACAGAATCGTGGTGATCCATCTCGTGGCACCCATACAGTGAAACGGCCACCCCAAAAGCAAGCGTGACCTTGAGGATTTGTCATTTGTGGGCTAAGGGAAAGATCATGATCCATCTTCACACGCCAGCTAAGGCTGAAACAAAATTTACGCTCAGTAATTAAGTTTTCAAGCGCAGCCATTAATTTGGGGGGGTCTTAAGACAAATTAGAAATCCCTTTTTAAAATGCAGTGCCACACAGTTACCAAGTAGGAGTCTGAAAAGGCACTGTTTCACACTTTGTGTGTGGGTAATTAGGACAAACCACAGGGTGATCTCCTCGTCTCAGGGAGAGTTAGGGTTTACAGAATGCAAGCAATTGGTCAGGTTTGCAAATTCTGGGTAGAACTGAGTAACACCTGGGTCAACGTAAATCCGCAGGCAAGAAGATTAGAGCTGGCAGAAAAATAAAGAACTCTATGTCGCAAGGTAAAAGTAGATTGCAAAAAATTGCAATCCTGGAAGAGTTTTTCATTTCAGAGTTGGCTAATGTCTGTAGGACCCCTCGGGTTTTTTTGACATAAATGTTCCCCACATGCCCAGTGTTCTGTTTTGGGATATTGCCAGTATCAGTCCCCGTGGGGAGTAGTTAAGCTCCTATTTCAAACCTTAATCCTGCAAGGATCTATAAATGTATATATCTCTGTGCCCTGTTAAGCAGTTTATGGCTGTCCCAGCAGTTCAACGAAAAATTGTTGGAAAAACAAGGGCATACCCTGAACACTAGGTGTGTGTTATTGTCTCTTTTGCACGCTTTCTTCTTCTGTTGATGAGTATTTCAGTAACCCCTGTGAAGAACAGCTTCCATGAGAGTCCAAATGCCCTCCATTCCTCAGCCCAGAATAGCCTGTAGCCTGATGGTTATGACATTCTCCTGCAAGATGAAAGATAGGCGTTCAAGCAGCACAAGTAGCAAAAGAAAGTGAAATTGGGCTTTCTCCATGCCCAGTTGCTGTTGCAGTGAGAGCAGGACATCAGCCACCTTGTAGGTACCTCTTCGAAGAAAAGCGGTTGCACCTACTTCCCCCCCCGCCAAGAGATGACTCCAGGGGATGATGCAGGGTGGTACCTGTTTGTGGCTTGGAGTGAGATGTGGATGTCCCGGGGAGATTAAGGCTACTGTGAAACCCTCTTGAAGGCTCCTCCATCAATCTCTATGCATGATACTAGGAACACGAGTGAACTATGGTGAATTAATTCCCTGAAGCAATTAGGTGCCTAAAGGCTCTTGTAGAGTTGTCCCTACCATTATTATTCAGTTACTACACTACTTTATCTCTTACCGTGTCTCTAACAGCAACCAATAGGAGATATTTTAGAGGAGTATGTCTCCTGCCCTCATACCCCTACAGTGGGAGGTGATGGTCCCTGTGATTAACTTTCTCCCTCTATGAGCTCTCTCTGCTGTTGACAAGGAGGTATTGCAGTTGCTCATATCACCTCTGTGCAGCCAGCAGTGGCCTTTTTTAAAAAACAGCAGAAAGTCATAATGATTAGCATTGTGAAGACTAAAGTCCCATTTTAGATCACGGTCTGATAGGCAAGTGCTGTCGCAATAAATGTATTGTAAAGGCCACCAATATGTCAGTGGGGCGAATATCGAGCTGCTGTGGTTTGCAAAAATGTTAGCCTTCTGAAACTTTCCGTAGTGGATGGAAAGAGTTACGGGTACAGTGATGCATATCTATCTCAAAATCATGTTCGGATTAAAAGCTTCCTGCAGAGCTAATGTCAACTCAGGTTTCAGGTCACTGCCACAAGCTAAATCAGGTTAGAGATCGAAACCAGTAAGCAGGTACAGGGGAGGCTTGCAGCTATCAAATGGGATAATCTGTAGCATGATTTTTTTATGACTGTGCACCCATAATGACATGTACAAGCAGGGAATGGTTGTGGTCTGGAATAAACTTGCTGGTTTGCCTGGTTCTGGTGAAAATTTCACGTGCTTTTCAGTATCAAAACACTATGCAAAAATAACTGGTCAGATCCAGCTAAAGTCACTTGAGTTATGTGGGGAATGAATTGGCCTAATGTGCCTGAGATCTGAGTTAACATAAAAGCTACAAGTTATTCCTAAATTGTTTTCATTAGGGAATCCTGGGTAAAAAGGCATTTTTTAGAATAATCCTTTCTGTTATTATTTTTACACAATCTATGATTTTTGAACATCATAAATTACGTCTATAAATTATAAAAGCAGCTATGATTTAATATGTTTTGGGTTTTGCATCAGTTGACTCATGCCACTGACTTTTTAATTAACTAAGGAGCCATCATTCTTGGCAAACTATTCAATTGCATAGGTGTGTATAAGACAGTAATTGAATATAAAGGTTTATTTTTGTCCCTTTATTGATGTCAAGGGAAAACAGTGCAGTTATGAAAATGGAATAAACTGAAAAGATTCCTTCAGTTCCTGCAGGTTGATTAGAACAAATGACTTTCCATTCCAGTTTTTATGAATGTATAGTTTTCTGAAAGCTTTATAATACTTCAGGGAAAGGAAATTGCAGGCAATAAATGATACAGGATGGTTCAAGTTATTGGGAAATAGAAGAATGGGTTTTATCTGGAAAGGTGAGATTTACTATTCTGCTGTATTTCACTTAAATGTTTGAGAAGGAATCAGATGTGGTGATTTGTACCTTTTTATGGGCATGAAAACAGCGTGAGACATTCGCTCAGTAACACCATTTTCTGATGCAGTGTGCAGTCTTTACACACCTTTGGTCCGCAGCCAGCAGGTGGGCAGCGGTGGCAAACCTTTGCTGTCCCATACACTGCATTGGCCGCAAAGAAGTGATCGCAGAGTCCAGGGGTGGTCTGTCTCTTCTGGTCAGTGAAGGCAGCAGATGTATTTTCGTATTTCGTATCTGGTTTTTATGGAACTGGGTTTGGCTAAACAGTTCTTACAGTGTTAGAGAGCTCTACCAGTAAAGACTGTTTAATAAACCTGGGGTATTTTTTCTTTTTTCTATGTAGAAAGCAGAAATATGGCAACAAAGGAAAAGCTTCAGTGCTTGAAAGATTTCCACAAGGACATCCTCAAACCTTCCCCCGGCAAGAGCCCGGGGACACGGCCTGAGGATGAGGCAGAAGGAAAGCCGCCCCAGCGGGAGAAGTGGGCGAGCAAGATTGACTTTCTGCTGTCCGTGGCTGGTGGATTTATTGGTTTAGGCAATGTCTGGCGGTTTCCGTATCTCTGCTACAAAAATGGCGGAGGTGAGTATTTCTTTATTTCATTCTCATGAATCAATCTGTCTACCTCATGCGTACTGTTTTTCTTTCCTTTCTCAAAAGAATAATCACACATCTGTTTTCTGCCTTCTTCGCCAGTCCTTGGGAGAGATCGTTGTGTTACTTAATAGTTTTTGTTAAAACTTAATTTTGGAAAAACAACAGCAATTTAAAATTTTATGCTACTGAACCTTTTCTGCTTTTTTACTTCTGCTACAGTTGAGTCTTGAGTTTTAACCAAAAGATACGCTATTAGTATAGACTGGTAGGATTTCAGACAGGGGGATTTCAGAATAAGAATGTTCTGAGCCATGTGAAACTGTTGTGTGCCTAACCCCGTTGTTATTGCAGATTTTCACTTTTAAAAGGTAAGAAAATACCCTTTCCAGCTTCATATACCCATTCCACATGCAGAGTTTGAATATGAGCAAAAATACCCCACAATAAAGTTATTGAATACTTGAAGTATCAAATATGTTTCTTTGTTTATATATGTCTGTTAACAGTTTTTAGAGTATCTTGTGTAAAGTCACTCGCGTCATCTCAATTTTGTACTATTATATTTTCTCAACAGGTGCATTTCTTATACCTTATTTCATTTTCCTGTTTGGGGGAGGTCTTCCTGTGTTTTTCCTGGAGGTGGTGCTAGGACAGTATACCTCTGAAGGTGGAATTACATGCTGGGAAAAGATCTGCCCTATATTCACTGGTTAGTACATCTTGTTATGCTTTACTGCTTAAAGACACCTCTGTAAACCGCGTGCAGCAACACTGTTCCACTCATGTCCATTAATTCAGCTATTTGCTGTCGTAATTGAGGGTATGATATTGGTTTCCTGGAAAGGTAGAAGTCAGAGAGTCTGAAGGACAAAGTAAGGTATTGATTTTGATGCTATCATCTTGTTAAGTGGCAGAACTGCCGATAAGCAAGGAAGAAATTGCATATTATGCCTTTAAAAAGGCAATTGCACATTTTATTCACAGGTATCGGAGAAAGCGTTGTTTTGGAAGGCTAGAGCCTTTTACATGGCTTCAGAGAAAGCATCTTCAAAATATTATTCTGTTCTGGAAATCAAACTCCGTCGGCCATGTGAAAGCTTATCATTGGCATCATCCCTCTGTTACCGATACAGCCAAAACCTGGGCAGCATTTTGTGGTAGGATTCAGGAATGGGACTGTGATCATAACTGAGCAGGTCCTGGCAAACAGGCATGTTGGTCTGGTGTTATTCAGTGGCCTTTGCCAGCGAATGAAGAATCACTCGCTGCTCACAGGAACTATACGCGTGCCGCTATGTCAGTTAACTAGAATGAAAAATGGAAGACAGGTTAGAAAAACTACTGAGCATGCCTGTCTTATGTATAGATTACACTTTACAGCTGGACAGCACAGGCAGAATCATTTGGAATAACGACACTAAACAGAGAGGCACTCTTCAAATCCCATTTGGAAAGAGTGGGCACTTCACGCTGGCATGTCCCTAGCTCTGCCACCATCGCTGTTCCAGGCATCTCTCTCCCATATGTCACCCCAGGCAGAAGTGAGGGCTTTCTCCATGGCTCACACTCCCTCCTAATACTCAGAATGCTGCTGAAGTTGATGTGATTGTGCTGGTTTAGCTCCATTTTCTTCCTCCTCCTCATACTTCTTTGAAGCCTTTTTTTTTGGAGGAGGAGGAGGAGAAAGGAATGTTCCTTGTTTAAATAGCAATCTGCCAGGCATACCTAAAGAGAAACTGTAGCTCTAATAATGTGATTCGCTGTATATTCTGAATGAAATGCAGCTGTACAGAATAAATAGCACTTGCTTTGGTTGTTTTCACTTGGCATAAAAATAATCTCAGGTGGTAGAGACTCCTGTTGCAATAAGGTTTGAAACTGTAAAATATGAGGCAGGTATCCCAGGTGCTGGGGTAGCCATTAGAGTGATGTTAAAAGGAACCTCATGGGCTTTTCATCCTCTTGTAAGAGACTGCTGTAAGTTTTTAAAGGAAATTTCTTTTTTTGCCTGTTACTCCTACATAGCAAATTTTGCAAGCTCTTTGGAGGCTAACATTCTATATACTAAAAGATTTTGAGAAAATGGGACTTTTCAAGTCCTTCCATTTTGTATTTTAAAAAAATAGTGACTGCTTCTGACTTAAGATGTAGTATGAATCTGCCAGTGGAGCTAAACTGCCGAGCTAGGAGAGAGATACCAGACTCAGGAGAACAGTTGTGGTATTTAATTAAAGCCTGCACTGGAACAGCATTCCGCCACCTCCTGAAGTTGTAGAGGACTCGCCCATATCTGCCCATGACCCTGCTTATAAAAACAAACAGGGAACATTTTTTTATCATCAAATATTGATAGCAGAGTTAAACATTGATCTAATTAACCATAACTGCTACAAATATCATGCTTCCTTTGCACAAAGTGAAACAGGGGCAGAAACAGCGGCTTTCACATTGATAGCGCTGGAATTTTCCTTTTTAACTCACTCAAGAACTGTCTCTTTTTTTTTGCACATAGGATGAGCCGAGCCAGTCGATAAGTATGAGTGGAGCAGGGGCTGCCCAGCCGAGCTGCCTCCAAGGAAGCTGGCTTGGGGGACAGTGTGGTGAGAATGATGTTGCCCAAGTAGGTACCTAAGATGTGAGATGGTGTAGCTCTCGAATAAGCAAAGCATGGTGCCTTCATTTCCTTTTAATAAAACTTGAAATAGCCGGGTTAGTGTTAAATTGCGTAGACATCCTGCAGACCTCCCTTCCGATGTCAGCAAACCACAACCAGAAACTCAACCCTGAGTGCCCATGCTAGTCAGAGTGTTGGCAGGTCTGTGCTTATGTGTCATCAAGTTGAGTTGAGCTTCCAACAGAGGAGTGGTAGAGTGGGGTACAGGTCTGCAACACAGTGGGAATAGCAGCAGCTCAATGAGATCACAAGGCGCTCTAGCAAGAAGCGGCTGCCACGTCTGCACATATTTCTTTTCTCTCCCCTTCTCGCCAGGAATTGGTTATGCTTCCATAGTGATTGTGTCCCTTCTGAACGTGTACTACATTGTGATCCTGGCCTGGGGACTCTACTACCTGTTCCAGTCGTTCCAGAGCGTCCTGCCGTGGGCTCACTGCCACCAGAAGTGGAACACGCCAACCTGCGTGGAAGACACTCTCAGGAAGAACAAAACGCTCTGGATATCACTGAATGCCACTAACTTCACCTCTCCTGTCACAGAGTTTTGGGAGTAAGTATCCCCTCTTCGTGGTGCCTTCAAGTGCTTCAATGGCATGTCAGAGGCCAGACCTGAGATTTTGTGGAAGCTCCGTGAGTAATGTTAGATAGGAAAAGAAAACTGGATGTCGGTTGTTTGACCAACGTTTGCTACTGATTCTGGCCCATCTTGAGACAGACTGGCAGTGGCAGAAGGAGTTGGATGTGTAACTGTGTTCATCCTAGAGCGGACAGGGAGCCATAAAAGCCCACTGCAAGTTCTGTTTTGGAAGAAAACTTGTTTCCTTCCTGGTTGGGATTCTCTAAATGCAGCATGAAAACAGAAACAAGTCAATTCAGACGCCCTGATAGAATGGATTTTTTTTTGCAAGATGCCTGGATTTCATCCGGCCTAAGCTTCTTATTCCCATTTCTCTTATTTTTCAGCTTTTAAATTATATTGCATAACCAGATTTCTGAACAGGCATGACCTCAAATCTCTGTGTGTTCATATAGGCATCAAAACATAACAGCAGAAGAAGACACCTGTAGGGAAACTTAAATCCAAAGGATCTACAAATAGCTTAGGAAGAATTTTTTTTTCTTGGCTTGCTCAGATGGTCACATAAGAGTAGAACTATTTTCTGACCCAGCTTGGCTTTTTCAGCATGTTTAAAGTCTAGTTTTGTCCCTGATTAACTTGTACCTACTTTTCTATTTTTAAAATGAAGCGTCAGCCAATAGCCCCAGCAGGAATGATGTTCATACCGAAGATATTTGGCATGTGTTAGGTTTAGAAAAAAAATACTGTTACGAACTGTGCTAAAATGTGTAACACAAGAGCTAAAATACAAAGGGCAGATTGGATCTTGGATGAGCAGTTTGTCAGGAGGCGCTGGTGCCCGCTGTGAGAGACAGGGTGCAGGCTGTGAGGGCAGTGGTTTTCACTGTGCCACAAGCACTGTGTTTCCGTGTTGAGTGACAGATACTTTCCCAGGTGACTTCGTCCCTTGTAAATATGGAGGGAGTTGGAAGAGGTTTGTTAACTGGAACCTTTGGATATTTTAGGGGAACTTAGAGGCAGGTTGCAGTAGAAGAGGAAGCAACTTTCACTCATTTGGACTCTCCCACAATGACTTTGGGACTGAGGGTCTTGAATCCAAATGAGTGGCTGGCTTGATAGGATGTTCGGAGGTCTCCTCAAGACTTCCCTAGGAAGCACGGGTCTGCAGTGCTGCCCCTGAATTAAAGTTACTCTCCCAGGTCTTCAAAAGCAGTAATTTTGCTCACAGGTCCTCTTGTACCTGGGGGCAGCTATGAGCTTAGCAGCCTCCTGATGTGGCCACGGGGTTGTCCTGCTGCTCCAGAAGCTTCTATTCCTGTAATGCACAGATTTATGGGCCAGGTTGTCTAACTGGGTCCCCAGGTGGTATGTGCCCTTCAGGAGACTGAAGATACCATAGCAGAAGGAAATAGAGCTGGGAGTTGGAAAATGGGTTGTAAAAGAAAGAGTGAGGGCTCCAGGACCTCAGAGGACATCAGAGCTTTCCATGGGTAACGACACGGCAGGTACTCAGGGCAGACTGCCCATGGGTTGGGGGAACAATGTCCCCATGGGAGCATGTTAGAGGTGGAGCTTTTAGTTAAGTTCCCTCTGAAAGAAACCAAGTTTCTGTCCTCAAAACTCCCCTGCAAGCTGAACCAAATCCTCCTGTAGACACAGCCTAATAGATGTAGTCAGGCTGGAGGTGCCCAAGGCTGGAGGACAAATCCTTGATCCTCACAGCGCTTTCCTCTTCCCTCCAGTTTGCCCTCACTGTTTCTGTAGCACAGCCAGAGCAAAGGTTGCTCAGCAATTAGCGCTCGTGGAGGCGACTATCCTTGCACTTTTCAACCACTTTAACTTTTGTCCTCAAATAACAGCTTTAAACATCGTGAGCTGAACTCTTCCCCGGAGTCATGCTAGGGAGGAGTTTGGCTCTGCAGTCCTACTAATACAGACATACTGACCATAGCTCACTGTTTCATCATGAGTGAAACTGCCCTTAACAGACCAAGCTGCCTTTGGGACGCATGGCAGTTACAGAAGTATTAAAAATAGCTGTTCTCTCTGCATAAACAGCTATTGGTGTCTTAAAGTAAGGACAGAGATCACTCAGCGCTGTTGTAATGTAGCTTTTACATGGTGCAAACATTTAATATCTCCAGTTTTTCCCCAGCCATGCTACTATTCTTTATAGTTCTGAAATTAAAATAATTTCAAGAACTTTCAGGTACTTTGTCATCATAGACAACACCAGCTGCCAGGCAGCCGGCTACCCACATCGAAACAACAGGTCAATAAATAGTCTTTAACTGAAGATATCCATCTGCTTTGTGGCACAATTAATTCTGATTTAATTCTGGGGTTTGTGGGTATTTGGTTTCTGAAACCCAATGCCATTTTTATTGTGGGACATTTATGTAGTGTCCTCATCAGTATGGCTTTATAAAAGTAACGCTGCCCAGATATAATTGACCGCGTTGATGCATTAACCTCTGCGTTGAATAGCGTGTGTCCTTCTCGGCCTGGCTGGACGTATAGTACAGCCTGACATTTCAGTTCATTTGAGTTAATGTTCTGTGCAAATCACATGCTTGCTTGAGCAGCAATAAAAGGGGGTTAAGCAAATCTGGCTTTGTATCAGGAGACTTACCTCTTGGTATCACATGCTTCAGGTCTTATTTCTGAAGATTTTATTTTAAAGTCCGAAACCTTAAAGGCTTACCCACGTATTAATACATAAGGGATAAGTGTTACGGGGTAATTATGGCTGAACAAAACCTCTGATTGTCTGGTGCTGGCCAAGTGTTTATAAATATTGGGTAATCAGCAGACTTTATTCGTCCAAATCCCAAGAAAGACCATCACATGCTAATGGCATGTAATCTTGAAGGGAGCAACACAAAAACTAACCAAAATCTAGGGCAGCTGTCTCTGCCTTTGGGGGCAAACTTGAGGGTTTTAAAAGTTGTTTCATATTCTCCTTCTAATGGTCTTCTGGTACAACTGCTTCAGTGTTAGTTATTCTTGTCCAACCAACATGAAAGGGTGCTTCGCCTTTCCTGGTATGAAAGGTCCCGTCTGTATTCAGTTGATTAACGAGCTGGAATATCCTTCAAGGATTGCATAACTCTCCTCATTTTATTTTTGTTTGTGTTCTAGAGCTGGTTACGGCTCCTGTTGCATTTCCATATTACACATCACTAGAACATACTAGTGTGTGAA
The DNA here is from genome assembly GCA_013398815.1 of Ibidorhyncha struthersii. Classification (NCBI taxonomy): domain Eukaryota; kingdom Metazoa; phylum Chordata; class Aves; order Charadriiformes; family Charadriidae; genus Ibidorhyncha; species Ibidorhyncha struthersii. Next base: position 493,213 of record VZSZ01005648.1, read on the forward strand.
CAAGGTTCAAGAACTCATGTTTACAACAGACTCGCCCGCAGCCTGTTGTCCCATTGATTATATATGAGTGGCAGTTAATGACAGCATCAAGGCTATAAATTAGAATTAGTAACAACTTCATGCATAAATGGCGTGAAGTTGAGTGGGCTTGGCTGAATCTAAGCAGCAGTGGGTTGTGTAACAAGATTGAAGAGCTGTCAGCGTAGCCCGGCTCGTGCTCCTTCCTGAACTTGAATTTTCAGGGTATCGCCAATCCAGGTTGAGTGCTTCTGCTGCAAAAATATGTTGGGTTAGATTTCATGAAACAATTTTAATGCCTCCCTTGGTAATTCTGAGTGGATTCCTTGAGGTAGTCGGTCTTCGTGAGATGAGATAACACAGGACCGAGAAAGTCAGCACATCACTTACTGCACCTGCTGCCTCACCATAGACAAGTAACATATCTCTCAGTAACCCACTGGGTGCCCTCCAAAAAAGCTTGAAAGGGTTGCTGGGGCAAACTCTAGATGAGATGACCATTTGTGTTTATTTCCCTAATAAAAAGCAGAGAAGTCTTAGTTGAATGCATTGATAGAGCTCCCTATTCTAAAACACATTTGCAGTTAATTATTTATGGCTTCCTGAGAGCTAGCTCTATAGGTTGCCTTTTTAATATGAACTGCCCCTTAGATTGGAAAATTGCCATTTATTTTTAAAAAAGCCATAGAACGTTGCAGCTGAAGTTTGTCATCTTATAAATGTATTTTCTTCTTTTGTACATGCACAGCGGGTTTTTCTTGGTTTCTTAAGGCTCAGGTAAACCAGGACTGCAACTTTATGCCAAATATTCATTACCGAGGGGTTTCTCATAACTGTTGAATAGCTGTGCTTATTAGGGCAGACTTACCCTGCCCGGTGCCATTAGTCCTTTTCCATAACAAAATACACATGCGTTCAGAGAGAATAAAGCATTTGGTGTGAGAACACATTCACACAGGTAATCTGAGTGAATTTGGCAAACAGAGACGCAAAAACAGATGGGTGAGGGTTTGAGTCCTATTAAACTGGTCAAGCCAGTCTTTTTTTTTCCAAAAAACTTAATTGCAGATTTTCCATCAGTGACTTCATTTGCTGTTATTTCCATGGTAATAGCAAAAAAAAAAAAAAAAGTTTAATTAATTCAGGGGTTTGTCTTGTACTGGATCCACACGCAAAGCTGTGCATGCTATACTTGTGGGCCTGACCCTGGTATGGCAGCCCAGAGAGCTGTGGTCTTGGCTCTCCGCGACTTGGGTGAAGGAAAGTGGCTAATTTTTATAGCTGTCTGAAAATAAAATTTAATTAACAATTTCTTAGGTAGCAAGTTCATTTCTCTAGTCTCAGGGCAAGGCATTTTTGTTGTGACTGAGGTCAAAATTCTCCTTGGCTTAAAAAAAGTTGCGGAAAGTCTTCAGGGTTTAAGAGGTTCATCTGCAGAGGAGTTCTAGCTAAGTGACAAGTAAGAAACAGTTTGTTCTTTCATACACATTTGACAAATGAAGTTAAGTATCAGGTATGACAAGGTCTGTCCAATGTGTGGGGTCAGTGTATGTTGTACGAAGGTAAAAAAAAAATTTAAATCAGCGTTTAACAATGACCCACAGCAATTACCAAAAGAGAGAAGCCTTAATGAATTTTTCCCCTCAGGAACAGAGAATGTTGATGGTCAGATGTTGCTCCCTTAAGACCCAGCTTAGGAATTTCTTTTTATTTAACCTAAGTGACAGAATAAAGTTTACCAACTATCTTGAGTCGCCTAAAGAAGACTGGTGGGGAGGTGCTGAGGGCGGATGGCAGCACACCCAGGCAATGTTTGGGGGGCGGGGAGGGAGAATGGATGACGGCTCCAGCCTTCCCCCCTACAAAGCAGCCCAGCGTGATGGTTCCCTGCATTGCTTTTTCCCTTTCCTCCTTGTGGCAGTCTTGCTAGTGAACTGAAAAGGAGGAGGAACGTGTGGATGCAGCCCAGTTGCAGGTGTCCATCATGGAGACATCATGTGCAGTGCTGCCACGTGGCTTCGAAGCCAGGGTTGGTGGCAATGCCATGGTGAGCTGGTCTTGCATCTTGAAGGGGGCAAATGGAAAGGCTGCAGTGCTTTGAGAATACTTTCTTATCTCATACTGAGGTGATCATGAGCTGCTAAAAGGAGGTTAAAATGAAATGCTGTGCAATATAGTGAACACAAGAGTCCCACAAACCTAGGGAAGATGTAGAGCTGCAAAGCTCAGCTTTGCTCACGTAAGCCGTGCTGACTTAGCAAGCAACATTCAAAGGGCAGGGATCTGCCCGTGCATCTGCTGCCCTACACACCATCCTGTACTCTCAGGTATCACAACCATACCCTGCATCAACTGAGCTCCTGCATCTCTCTCTTGTTTTTTTTTCCTTTCAAATATCCAGGCGGAATGTACTGAGCTTGTCATCGGGAATTGAAGATATTGGTATTATCAAGTGGGATCTAGCACTGTGTCTTCTCCTTGTCTGGGTGATATGTTTCTTCTGCATTTGGAAAGGAGTCAAATCCACTGGGAAAGTAAGTGCTCTTTTACCCTTTTTATAATCATTGCAGTTAGCAGATGTTAGGAATACTAAGTAATGCTGTTCTCAAATATATTTACCATTTCCTTGAAAAATATATATTTTTGCACTGAATGAAAGAGGAACTTAGATTCAGCTGACTTCAAAAAGTCATTACCAGTGCCCAAAATGCCTGGGAGTCAAGGATCCATTACTGGAATGGCATCAAGAAGCAGATACGAGCATGGTTTGAGTATCACTTTGCTTCTCTGAGGATGAGCATCCCACTAATAGGTGTCATTAGCATGGAAGGCCTCAGGCTCACGATGTGTGATGCTCTGCGCTGCCTGTCCATGCTCTCATGCCGGCCAAGTTCATTTTCAGTGCAGCAGGGTGGATGTTAGCATAGCTGCGGTAGGGATGTTTTAAGTCAGTGGAAACTGCTGGATGCATAGCATTTTTGAAATGCCACTCACTTACAGAAGAGCTCTGTGCAGACATAGGAGACTAAACTTAGGTACTCATTTAGAAGTACTCTCCTTAACAGAGATCCTGGATAGTTTGTGTTTTCAGTCTCATCATGTGCTCTTTAGAATCATGTTTTTCTCTAAAGGATAACAGTTAAATCATGCCTGAACCTTCTACTCCGGTGCAAGAAACAAATTACAGCAAATCTTGGCCAATCACTTAAGAACATGAAGCATGATAGTATTGCCCCATGCATGTTTTTAAACCTAGTTTCATGACGAGAGCCTTTTGAAGCCATTGCCTATGTGTGGCGCTCAGCTATCACACCTGTTGGTTGAGGCAACGTTTCCGATAAATCTAACAGAGGTAGAGAGGTCTCAAGATACTAAGTTCCCACACATTTCTTGTCAGCTAGGTGGAAGCGAGCGAACCCATTAGTATCCCACCTGAGAGAAAGGCCACAGTATGAACCCACCTTTTATCAGCCTCCAGAAGTCAGGAGGAGTGAGCAATTGCAAATGCCTCAACTGCAGAAGAAGCATCAGTTAGCAGTTTTACCTTCTTACACACTACAGAATCAACCAGGAAACAAAACTCCATAGGAAACCAGACCTCATTGGTTCCGCTGTTGACTAAACTACTTGCTTTACTGTCATTTCTGTCTTGGTTTCTGTGATATTTATCGTGGAGCCTTCTTAAAATCATTCTGGTCCCTTACCCTGGATTACTGCCAGCTTTGTCCCAAAGAACAGCTTCCACACCTTTAAAGCATACGTTGACAAAAATGTTTGCTTCTCTGTTCCCTCTGATTGATGTGATCCGATGAGGTGATTGTGTAAGTTTTATAGTAAAGGTGAACGCAATAAATCTCATGCAGAAGCTGAGTGGAAGCCCACGTTTCTGCAGTACCTTTGGTGAGCCTGGTGTCTGCTCGGTAAAGGTTACAGGAGTGCTGAGAGATTTTTTCCAGGCTCCCTCTGGTACACCATTTCAAGCCCCCGTGAAGGTAACAGGTTGAAAGCAGGTCTGTTAAAATCAGTTATCTAAAAATCTGTGTTTTCTGGAAATCCAGCAAAATGGTCTCATTTGTAAGACGAGGCAGTTGGTAGGAGTTCGCTGCCTCCTCTCCGCAGCGTCTGAGCTCGTGCGTGTGTAGAGCCAAAGCCCAACAAAACCATTGGAAAGTCGCCGGTTGACTCCATTAACTTTGGGGTCAAAGAAAAGTAAACTGTAAACTCTAATGGAGGACTTGAATTATTTGAGAAGTCTAGTTTACTTTAGTAGATGGTTGTTTATAGCACTTCCCTGCTTTCCAGCGTGTTAATGGCTCTTTGGAGAGCAGAAAAAAAAAAAAAGAGACATAGTTTTTAAATCTCGTAGTAGTGTATTGGACAAATAAACATGAAATCATGAGGAAAAGTAATAGTTGTGCTTATGCTTTGCTTAATGTGCTTCATCTTAAAAATTCTTCCAGCATTACAAGAGAATTTTTACCTGCAGCGCAAACGCCACTTTCTGAGTGTCCTTTAGTCAGTTCCTGCAAATACGTCAAGGTGTATATTTTGTTTGTAAGAAAACTATGATTTTTCATAGGTCTGGCTTATATTAAAAAACGTAAGAACACACAGAAACACTTTTGGTTTTGGTGAAACTGGACTAATGTGTAATATGTTTTATTTGTCAGTGGAAAATATACAGGAAATTCACAGAGAATTAAAATGGACGTATATGAAAAGTCATCCTTTCATTTTCTGAAATCAGTCCATCTCTGTGAATTATGATGGCAATGCAGGCTTTGAGTTCTCCTCATTATTCTCAGAGGACACACTTAAGAAGAAAAATGGTGCATCCCACGAGCTTTGCTGTAGTTAAACAAATTCTGGAAAACAAAAATACATTTTAACTCATGACAGCCAACTGTAATTACCTGGGGGCATCATCTGACTCCATGAAAAATGCCTGTCTTGGACAGTAGTGATTCTTGACTAACACAGCAGTTATATAAAAAATGAGAGAAGGCACTGATGAGCAAAGAAAACAAAACGTTAGAGGTCAAAAAGTGTGGGTCTAAAGATAGAACTGTCCAAATGCAAGCTCAATTAACCCTCGCACTGAAGATTAAAGCAAAGGGCTCTTTCATCAAATGAATGAGAAGATAACAAGAAGAGAAGAAGTAGGCTGTTATTCAAAGAGAGTGGGAATAGAGGTTAAAGATAATGAAGACATATTCTCAAATTGGATGAATAGAGCCTTAGTTTCCGATAATGATGTTGCTGAATAGGCAGCAAGGGCAAGAATGAAGTTATGGGACTGGAAATTACCACTGTTGAGGTTGATGCCAACCTGAAGGGCTTCATGCGTTCAAGGCGATGGGAAGGGAGACACGGGAGCACAGACCAAATCACCTTTCTCTCTGAAAGAAGTGCCTTGTGAAATTGCCTGTAGGAGTAGTAGTGAGGCTGCCTGGCAAAATTAGAGGTAGCAGCAGAGCTTGCAAAACAGTTTGCAATTTTGAAGTTCAAATAGAGAATGAGGTAATGCTTCAGGCACCCCCAGTGAGGAAATCTCTTCAGCTTCCCTGGCAGAGGTGCACTCGTCATGTGAGGAGGACAAACAGGGCAAAGGCAGAACTTCTAACGAAAGTCATGAGTTGTATAAAATCATGCGTGTTCTCTGCCTGAGTGACGTGATCACTGCCTGGGGGGCTCTAGGGAGATTAACGAACCTGTATTGCCTCAGGCCTAAAGCTATAAGGTGGCAAAGACCCTTAAACTAAAAGCAGACACAGAAACTCAGGTCAGGTCCTTTTTAGGTATGAAGGGGTCAAGATCTGTCAAGATTCAAGAATGTTGAAATGATCTCAAGATTCCAGGATCTTGATTCAAGATCTCTCAAGGATCAAGATCTCTGTTGGCTCTGGAGGTGTAGCATTGACTGCCATGGACTAAACATACCTTTTTTTTTAATTTATTGCCAGGTAGTGTACATCACTGCCACGTTCCCATTCATCATGCTCCTTGTTCTACTGATTCGTGGTGTGACTCTCCCTGGAGCTGCAGAAGGCATCAAGTTTTATCTTTATCCTGATATCTCACGGTTAGCTGACCCACAGGTACAGAACCAGGAGTGGGAGTGGGACGATTTCCTATTACAAAGGGGGATGGATGGTGGAGGGTGATGGTGGTGGCAATAGATTTTTTTCCCATGGTCTTTAGAGGTCCAAATGTAGCATAAACATTAATGCTGGGTTATATTTTCCAGAGATCTGCTTGAGAAGGTCACTGTTATATGTGTTAATGCATCTTTCCACGTGTATGTATGTGTGTGTATGCGTGTGTATTTTTTTTGTGTCAAAGGACTCTGAGGCTGTAGACTCTGTCCCGTTATACAATCTCAGCTTTCTTGTTGGTAAGGTAAGGGAGATGCATTTTTTTAATGAGGATAGTCTTTAGTTTCAAAGGAGAGACACGTGAGCTTCACAGATGGAACAACAAGCGACAACTGTGAGTACCAGTGTCACTTAGCTCCCACTGCTCAACAGGAGGAGATTGGGAAAGAAGTGAATTAAATAATAGAAGAATGAAAAGCCATGCAAAGGTGGAGAAAAATGCTTTATGAGACACAGGAAACTACCATTTGCTTAGCCCTGGCTAGTGGGAGTTAGACTTACACTTTCTGTATAGGCTGTGATTAGCTAAAGATTCCTGTCTGCTCACAGAGTGCGAATATGTGACACTTGCGCAGACCAGCATCATTTCAGCCAATAGTGATCATGTGAGAAATGCAAAAAAATGCAATACCCCCCCCCCCAAAAAAAAAGAAAAGAAAACAAGGGACCTTTGAAGAGAACATAATGATGGTCACAGTGAGAGAGAATAATGTCTGTCTTTGCTATTTCTTTCTGATGTGTAGGTAGTTAAAATAAAACTCCAACAGTAGCTAAGTAACTGAAGTAGGAAAGGTACAATTGAAAGAAACATTGAGAAAATTTGGTTCATTCTCTAGTCTTGCCCTCTTTATACAAGACACTCTCTTTATAGGCCACATTATATTTTATGAATGAATCATCTTTTATGGGACTCTATAATTTTTATGATCTACTATTAGCCCTAAGCCCAGAGCATCAGCCAATAATGTAGAAGAGATTCTTGTGAGCTGGCAGGCGCCCTCCCATGGTCTAACAAAAGCATCATCTCCAATGAGACACCCGGTCAGCAAGGTGCTGGGAAGCGATGGTGGGAGGGAGGAGGTAAGGGTCTACAGTCTTAATTCTCACTCAGACTCCTTGGTGGTTTCTACTGGCATGAGCAGACTTGCATTAGCAGAAAGAAGTGAGCAGATGGGATTCAATGGATGCATTTTGATAGCTTGCTACGTATTTACTAACCGAGAAGTTGGTAGTGTACTGTTATTTCAGTCTGTGTATTTTTTTTTAATGTAACCAGGAGAAAGAATCACGAGACCAAGATCAGATACGTATCTTATAAAGTGCATTGTATTTTTCTTGTTTTTCCCCCACCCCTGTGGCTTTTTATCTTGCATTTGAACAGTTACAAAAGCAACCAGAAAGCTAGAAAAATAAACAAACCAAATACATAAACCTGTTTCTCAGGCTTTTCACATCCTCAGTTTAGTGACTCTGTCGGCTGATTCTAACTGAAATGAGTTACAACAGAAAAGAGCAAAGTGTAAATACTTCTGCATTTCCTATTGGGCTGCAAGACGTTTATTGTTGCGCCAACAGGAAGGATCAGCTGAATGACTAAGAAACAAGAAATACTGAGCATCTCTGGGGAGGGGATACAGGAACTGTTGTAGAGATTATGTTCTTGTGGGCTCTGACACTAACAATTTTCTTTTCTCTATAAAAGTCAAAATTGCAAATGTGATGTTCTCTTTCCCTCTCTCCCCAATCCTTTAGCTGTCACCCTCAATGGAAGCAATTATTTTGTTGATTTTGCATAGTTTGAATTGTGTGTTTGCATTGAGCGTTGCACTACAACAATGCCGGTAATAACAGTCTTTCTGTCTTTCCCTTTAGGTCTGGATAGATGCAGGGACACAAATCTTCTTCTCATATGCAATCTGCTTAGGAGCAATGACTTCCCTGGGGAGCTACAACAAGTACAAATACAACTGCTATAGGCAAGTTTCCATCCAAGGGGGTTTAGTGTTTTAGCTAAATGATGTAAATAAAGTAGGGACAATGGGTTAATTTTTTTTTAATTAACTTGCTCCATGACATATGTGTGACTTAGGGACTGTTTGCTGCTGGGATGCCTGAACAGTGGTACCAGTTTTGTGTCTGGCTTCGCAATTTTTTCCGTCCTGGGCTTCATGGCACAAGAGCAAGGGGTGAACATTGCTGATGTGGCAGAGTCAGGTACGATGGTATTGGTGGCAGTGGTGGTGGGCACTGCCGCCTAGCGTGTGAGCAAAGTTCTGCAGACTCAATCAGCTAACATCTAAGAAATAAAAACAGAACAAGATTTCCCATAATCTCCAGAAAAATAAGCATATTGTTGATTTGGGCTTTCATCTAGAGCAGTGAGGGTTAGCTGGGGTTGTATTGTTTCCTCTGTCTTGATTAACAGGGCAGCGAACACATTTCCTAGAGTGTGCTAATCCATTTGAGTTGAGATTAGGGTTAAGATAACCACACCATTATCTAGGGTCCAGAATGTCATTGACTCAAGAGTTTATTCCATCTTTCTTTTCAGACTACCTTTATTTTCATTCAAATGCAAATAGCCGGTATTTATGTATTTTTCATAGCTTAGTTTTGCTTGCTCACAGCGCTGCAGTGGCAATATTACCTTGGCTTTTTGAAGAGACATAGGTGCATATATTCCCAGGTCTCACTTGAAGGGCAAGAGAAGTTGGAGAACTCCCATCTCCTGGGTTATGTGGACCATTTCATCCACAGGAACTCTAGTTGTTGCAGTCCTGCATTTGTCCTCCATAGCTTCAGGGTGAGGTTGACAGAACTGTGAGAAGTCCATTTTGAAACTGGATGTACACTTAGGTCCCTCCTTTACTTCCCATTAACGTTCAGCTGCGCACTTGCAGCTGAAGAAGGCTAAATCCTCGTAGCACGTGAAGGTATCTCAGAAAAAAACAGATATGACGTTTTTCCTCTGTGCATGTCTTGTCCGTGAGGGCAGGTGTAACCATGTGTTTTCACATAGAACAGACAGGTTAGATGGCAATTACCATTCAAAAATAACGAGTCAGGCCTCAACAGCCGTGATGCTTAAAGCTAATCAGATTCAAGTAGGAACAATGGCACCTGAGTGCACTTTTAGCATTTCTTGCTGATTTTTGAGCAATTTTAATTCACCTGCATAGTATTTGAAATCTTTCCTCTGCAAATATGCTATCAAAAAGTTAATATATCTTCTAATTACATGGCTGTGGGAGTTAAGTCCTTAAGAAAAATATCTCACTTCACAAGTGCTAATGAAAAACTAATGACATTGGTGGCACCGCTGGATTCATGGGTGGCTGCAATTGGCATACCTCTCGCAAGTGCAGTTAGTTAACGGTCTTGGCCATAATGCTTATTTTGATCAGAGGCTGATTGCTTTGTTTGAAAACAGGAAGCAAAGGGATAATCCTATTGAATGAATCATAAATAGCCCCATTTTTTTTTAATATGTAAGTGGATCAATTCCAAGAGTAGCATTTCTAAGTATTTCCACATTAGGTTTTTATCTGGTCAATATTTATTCTAATTTTTATTATTCAGTATCTGGCAAAGATGCAGTTATATTCCTGTTGCTTGTCATTTTTAGAATTAAACAATTTTATACTAACACTAGGTTGTTAGAGTAATGTTTAAGTACAAATTAACTAACGGACTTAGTGTTTACATAGCATTTTTTCATCAACAGCTCAAAAAGCATTTTTTTTAAAGGAGGGGCTTTATAGCTTATTACGGGGACAAGGGCACTGACTAGCTTCCGAACTTGGCTTTCAGTTTCTTGCATATTTTGTTGTCTATTCCTTCAGGTTTTCTACTTTATTTAATTCAGCCCTAGCCGCTAATGGCCAGAGATTGCAACCGTCTCACTGTTCAGTGGGTTGCCCATCATCACTGGCTGGTCTTCAGCTAAATCCTGAGGGACATTTTTACATGAGAGTAAACATTATCAAAATTATCCAAACCACTTCCCATGTGTTTCCTTGCTGCCTTTCTCAGCAGAGATCAAGCGCAGAGCCACTGGAGACCACTTGGTCCCCCTGGGACGAGCATCCCAGGGCCCGTGCGAGGCCGTGGGGGAGGCTCTGGCTGCCACTGCTGCACTGCTGCTGACTTCTCAGCACAGAGACATTTAGTAGACGCTTGAGCCTCTTTTTTTTGGGCCTTGCCTTTTTTGGTTTCTTATGACACAAGGTCAGAAGCGCTCCCCTGGGTCAGGAAAAAGGTGAGCGAGGCACTGCCGCTTGGCCATAGCACCAGGGAGAGGACATTGACCATAGGGCCAAGACCTCCTGCTCCCCGCCATCTCTGCCCAGCGAGTTAAATCTCTCCTGCCCTATGCGTGACACCATTTGTTTCCTTGTTTGCCCTCCTGCAAGCCAGGGGAACATGAACAAATTTGCTGACAGTGGAGTCTCACGGCCACATTTTTCGCCTGTGCCAAGTTCAGCCTTGGTGCAACGTCCCTGGGACACCCTCGTCAGCGAGGGGTGGCTCCCGCTTAAAGCACTGGCCGCTGCTGCCGGCCTTCACTGGCTTAGACTTACACAACAGTTACATTAGACCCCTTTGACTTCCCAGTGAGAGGACGCCTTTAATAAATAGCACTTGATTTTTTTTCAGAAACACTTTTAAAGGGAGAAAGGAAAGCAGCGGAGGCTCAACAAAGCCATAGTGAGTCCTGTCTAATCTGTGCTGCATTTCTCACTGGAAGAAATACATTACCACCTGTGCAATTTGTAGCAGTGTTAAAACAGCACAAGATCTGTGGTTTTTTTACATCCAATTGCAAACAAATTCTGATTAAACAGGCCTGACTATAGTGCTTTGGACTCCCTAATGCCTGCCCGGTCTCTGCCCCCGCAGTGCTCGGCTCCCGGGGCGCGTCTCCAGCCATGCCGCAGCACTTTGCCGGCAAACGGCCAGCGAGTGGGCTGGGATTGTGGCAGTCCTAATTAGCTCTTAATAGCAGCCACAAGTGCTTCACTTTTGCAAAACACCCTTCAGAGCAATAGAGTTTCAAATTAAATATGGTTTTAGGTTATTTATATTCAGTCGAGGGGGTGCCAGGAACATTTTCTTTCACATGGACTTTTCTCTTTATATTTCAACACTTAGTTTCAGAGGAAAGTTAAAGCTAGCACAGGGCTTAGGGCACTTGATATTAGACGGTGCCACAGTGCAAGGACAGTTTCACTGGCCAAAGCGTACAGAATTGCAGCAAGTTTTGAGGAGAGAAGTTTTACATCTGTCTCATCAATTGCACAGAGTAGCTGCAAATGCCATCTGGTAGCAGTTCTCCCTCAAGGAGGTTCTACTGTATCCACTGAATTAGGGGGGGGAAAAGCAAAGTGTCCCACACCCCCCTCCAAAAAAAAACAATTTGAGACTTTCACCATTTTTTTGGTATCTTCTGTCATATAAAATCTTAGTTGTGTTTAATTTTAAATAAAATTAGTTGCTCAGTTGTTGGCTAATTTGTATTTATTTCTGTTCAAGTATTTTCAGTGACTTAAAGTTTTCTTTAGTTTGAAAAAAGGTCATCTTTTTTTTACCTCTCTCTCTTGCTTCTTTTTCCATCTTTCTCGTTGGAGAGGAAAAGTGGGAGGTAGGAAGAGCAGAGTCAGAGATTTTTCTGTACAGATCAGAGATAAGATTTCTGTCCCCGCACTGCAGCAGTTTTAAAAAATTCCTTTTCCCATTGAAAATTACTTGAACCCACTTCAAAATCCTGGAAAATGCTGGTTTTCAGGGTTCCTTAAAGCAAACAAGCAGACGAGGCAGGCATTCCTGGTTTTAATCTGAATTCAGATCTGCCCTCTGAATTTTTTGTCAGCTTCACCAAATTTCTACAGTCACTTTGAGATCCTGCCGTAAATGCTGGATTGCCGGTATTCCTGTCTCCCACTTGGAGAGGGCTCTTTCTCTCTCGACAAAAGCTCTCGTAATTGCTAGCTAATAGCACCTGGCTCCAGGTGAGAGCACCTTTGGAGATCAGCATGCGAGAGCATTGCACGTACGCTCGGTGTGTGGGTATGAGTGAGATGCCATCTGGTCCCCGGCACAGTCAAGACCCAGTCTAGTGATGAGTCCTCGCACACAAGGCTTTGGTTTCCGTAGCAGAGAAGCCGGGCACTTAGTCCCAGCCCCACTAGTGCTCCCAGACTGTTGCAATCTGTCCTGCGCTTTGGGCTGATGTTGGTCATAGTCAGTGTCAGCGTGGCAGGTCCTCCTAGGCTGGCCAGATAGGGGCAGATGATGTGACAGCATGGGGAAGCGATTTTACACAAAATGATTTTACACACCAGCAGTTCCTAACAGCAGGAGGCATTCTTTTCAGGGACCACAGCTGATATAACTAGGAGTAGCCTGATCACTTCAGTGCAGCGGTGAGGGTTTGCAGAAGTGAAGGAGCAGACTCCTAGAATGCAAACTCCGCTTTAGAAAAGCCGTGCTGGGGTTGGAGGTCACCTACAGAGGGAGGCAGTGGTTGCGTTAGGAAAGATCCTGGGGAATGTTTGGAGCAGTGTCCCTTCCCTGCATGCAAAAGAGTTTCATCATCCTCATCTTCATCGTGACCATGTGGGCTAGCAGTGGGATTCTGCCATTCTCCTGGGTCACCCCTTCTCCCCCTGGCCCCAGTACTGTCCTGTGTCTGAGCAGGGCAGATGTAGGACCACCTCCATTATTGGCATGTTTGAGACAGATGTTAAAACTGGTGATCTGTTAGCAATGGCCTCGGGGGTTTGCCTGTGGTTTCTGCTGTAGTCATGCGTGCTTCGATTTCAGATAAAAGAGCCAAACTGTTTCACTTCTGGTATTTCCAGCCGCGTTTGGATTTATCTGAACGGAACCAGGCATTCCTGCATTTGAGTGTGGCTACCTTTACCAAAGAGCTGGTACTTACTATTTCTCTTCCCTTCCCTTCCCCCTTTCCTATTTTCTCTTTCTCTAGGTCCAGGCCTGGCCTTCATCGCCTACCCAAAAGCTGTGTCCATGATGCCGCTGCCCACCTTTTGGGCAATCCTTTTTTTTATTATGCTTCTGTTGCTTGGACTGGATAGCCAGGTTAGTACGATGGGTAAGAGATACGTGGCTTATTGCCTCGGTGCTGCTGACTGAGAAAAGCCGGTTCTACAGGCATGAGTTAAGAAGAAATTACCTCTAATACTGCTTGAGAGGAATTCATCTGGGTTGCTTTTTAGTGCATTTGATGAACCTATGACTGTCAGTCAAGTCATAGTATGCTGTTGCTCAATAACTCTTTGTCATCTGAAGTTAATGGAGTCCCCAAGACTAGGGCAGTACTCCCTAACCTAAATAACAGTCCGACCGCAAAATACCACCGTTTTGTTCGCAGTGCAGTATTTTCCTGCTTTGGAGAAGAGCTTAATCATTTTAGAACATAAAAGACTACAGCAGTCTGTTCCACAGAGTATTTTGTGCCATTGTGATCACCTGCAGTATGCATACACCATCATTAAAACACTTTGTAAGAATTACTAGCTGCTAGGAATGCAGGCATTGATAGTCACCCAAGTGCCAAAAAAAGAAAAGCGAAGCCATCATGAGGCACAACAAGTACGAAATGTTTTGTACAGCGTAGCTAGGGTGGCTTCATGAACAGTCAGAGGACAAAGCCACAGCCTTTTTCGGTGTCCTTAGGCTCGGAGCTGCTGAGCGATGTGGGATCCTGCTGACTTCCACGTCACCAGCACACATTCAGTCCCTCCGAGTGGGTCAGAAAGCGTCTCGGGTTCCAGCTGTACTAATTATATAGCACACGCTGCTATTAATTAGTGAGCATAAAAAATCAAAAAGTTCACTTCAAGAAGTTAGGTTATTTTTCCCAGTGGTTGCTTATAGGAATGTCGGACTGAATACCTCAAAAGAACCTGTAAATCATTTCTAGATACAAGGAACCATGGGTGACCAGGGATTATGCAGTAACTACACATTCAAAATTGCCAGTTTTCAGGGCAACAGACAGCTTTCTGCACTCAAATGGAAGGTCACTAAGATTATAAAATCCCAATTGGTGAGGATGAAATGTTGATTTAGCCTAAATGCTGTCTTGTTTGAGGAGAGATCTGTAAATGGATTTTTACCCAGTTGTTGTGTACTTAATCTCTTACATTTTTGATATTCCGTTTGCCCTAAATTGCTTTTTACAGCTTAATCTTTGAACTCTAGTGAGCAACTTTCAATCATTCCAAAGTAAATGTAAAAGTGCCCGATGCTGTGGTTCAACAACCCTGTGCTTATGCAAATTGGAAGCTGTCTAGTAATTTTAAAAAGCTCCTCACTGCGTAGAATGATTAAAACTAATTGGAGCGCTTAATTTCTCTCCTCCACCCCTCTGTTTTTTTGGAGTGCAGTCAAGCAGGTTTCTGGAATGCTGGAGCAGTTTAAGATCAAATCAGCCCAAAGGAAAGGGTTGCATTTAAGAAGAAAACCAGTTTTACAGAAGTCCAAGTAACAAGACAGGGGGCAACAAAACCTGGTGGAGCGTTTGCAGGATGGGCAGTATTTCCAAAATGGAGCTTCTGCTTATGGTCCAAGAGGGTGGCGTTGTTACAGGGCACTTCTGGGCACTGTAAGAGCGACTGGGTAGGAAAAGGTGGCTTTTCTTGAAATAATGCTATTTCATAGACTCCCTGTGATAAACCATTGGTTGTAAGTTAACGTATCTGTTGAACTGAAGGTCCTTTCTACAGAGGCAGCCTTGGTTCTCCATGGTATCCTCATGTCTTCTGTGAACTTGGTGCTTTTGTACCTTGCCAGGCTGAAAGCGCAGATCAGCTGAATGATCCCTTCTTCAGATTTGTTTGGGGGAAGTTCAGTAGTCACATTTCTTCATGGGTGAAATGCACCTGGTTTTCAATTAACTTTAAACGTTTATGCAAATCCAGTTTGGGTTATTTGGTTAACCCAAGTTACACATCTTACATGCAGTTTTCCAATGGCAAGTAAGTACAAATACAGTTATCATGAAGCCAGATAAAGTAAGATTTTTAGCTCATCTATTCAGATCTTCATTTTTGGTTTGCACGTGCAGTTTACCAAATCTTTGTATGAGGACTGTGTGAACAGCTCCACTGTTGCTGCAGAAGTCCCCCAGAGCCTCAGTCAGAGGTACTCTGCTCACAGGTTCAGAAAGGACAAGTTCAGTCAAGAAGTGCTGCTATTTCACATCAAAGTCTGCTTTCCCTTGGCTGGATTTTCACTAGCGAACCCAAGAGTAGAATTATATCCATTTGTGGAATTAGCCTAACTAGTACCTGTGAGGTTTTCTGGCACGTCAAAAAAAGGCTGGGAGGTACTCTCCTAGCTTAAGCTTTTTTGAGTGTTTTCACTCTGCCTCTTTTCTAGCATACATCTTGTATTCATCTGGAATAGCTACAACATAAAAGCCACCTGAGTACCTTCCTGTCATCAAATTAAGTTCCTTTATCCTTGTGGCTTGCATTTACAGAGCCCCTTTGGTAGTTCGTAAGGCTGCTAGGAAATGAACGGCAGTTCTGAAAGCTTGTTCCAACCTGAAAACTACCCCCACGCTTCAACCTCTGGGTTACAAAGGAATGGCTTCCGATGTATTTATTCAGAGCAGCATTTTGCCACAGAATACGGTTAGGGTGTTGCTGAGGAGCCTTTGTTCAAGTACGAGCCCAGTTAAAATGCATGTAATTTTCAAGTCACGTTTCTTTGTTGTTGTTTTTCCCTTTTAGTTTGTTGAAGTTGAAGGACAGATCACGTCATTAGTTGATCTGCACCCATCCTTCCTAAGGAAGGGTTACCGACGGGAAATCTTCATCGCTATAGTATGTTTCCTTAGCTATCTTCTGGGACTAACTATGGTGACTGAGGTAAGTAGCGCCGGTGCTGGAAATTGCCTTCTTTTTTCGCCATTTTTTAGGCCAATTTTAGCTATGAATGAGACTGCATAGAATTAGCCACTCAGAGCAGTGTTGCTCTTTAGATCTACAGAACACCTTTCATCCCTAGATCTGAAAGCATTTTGAAAGGGAGCTATATATTCCTATATTCCCCCCTTTTCAGTCAGAGGAACAGAGAAATGAAACCTCATTAAATTCAATCTGATCTCAGGTACTAATCAACATGAGTATGAATATTAACATCTGGCTCCAAATGATGAAACACATTGGGAACCTTCAGTAGGGCAGATTAAGAATCCATCCAGTGCGTGCAGGGAAAGAGATTTTTATCTTGGTTACATAGATGTGAATCAATTAAAATACCCCTAGATTTATTCTAGTATAAACAAGATGGGAATATGTTCCAGTGGCTGCACTGTTGTGATATTTATCTCCAAAATAAAATCCAAGAGAGATTTTAAAAACAACTGGAAGAGCACGATTGCAGGAATTAAACTAGCAGCTAGAGGTGCCTAACAAACACAGTTTTTCAAGTAAAAGTGCAGGTATATAGAGTTCAGTGTAGTGAGAGCAAAGAGCAAAGTGTTGTATAATAAAGGGAATTAGAAAGAAAAAAAAATGAACTATTCTCATGAAAAAAGTCCTTCCACTCAATTCATAAATGAAGACCCTCCTGATGAACTGACTTCCATTTTAATGTTTTGGAGGCGTTGATATTAGGAGGCAACCAATTATTTCTTTACATCATTTCTTTCTATAAACACCTGTCCTAAAATACTTTTAAGAAGGAAAGATTTAAGTGTCTCAGTAAATTATACTAAGTGGCTTAATTTTGTTTAATCGTCATCTTGTTTGGAATGCTTCCTGTAGTAAACATGCATATTCCCCGGGGAAGGTAATGCCAAATATTTACCTTACCTACTTGCTTGATATTTCTGCTTGTTAGACAGCAGTCATTAAGGTATGATGTAGATGTTACTGGAAGCTGGGCCTGAAGTATTCAGGCTTTTTTTCCTGTTGGAACCTAATCCATTGTGTCTCTCTTTTACAGGGTGGCATGTATGTTTTTCAACTCTTTGACTACTATGCAGCTAGTGGTGTATGCCTTTTGTGGGTTGCATTCTTTGAATGTATTGCTGTAGCCTGGGTTTATGGTGAGTGAGAATCCTTTCATCTGATACCTTGTGACGAGTCAGTGACAATTTTGCTAGCCAAACATTTAATCATCAGCCACCCCAGAATCTTCTTCCCAGCAACAGACACATGCCATTAATATAAATTTGCACTGACCTCTTGGAGACAAATTTGCGTCTGGGATGAAGCCAACCTCCAGTGTTTTTCCACACAAAAATGAGTATTTTTCCAGTGCTAATTAATAAAGGCACAATTAAGCATTTACATGTGTTAAGTTTAGAGATGAGAGTTGAAGGTTTGGCCAGCCATGAAAATTTCTGATTGTCCCTCAGAGAATTTCCTTTCAAAGCTGCAATGTCCGCAAGGGGCAAGCTGACCAAGTAGGAAATACAAAAAGAAAAAAAAAAGTGTATTCTGTCCCATTATTTTTAGGCAACGTTGAGTGCCAGGGTCTGACAGTAGCCTCTGTAGCTGCCTGTGATGGTACGTGAGGAATGATCAGATGTTTGCTGCTTAGGACTGGTCATTTGCCTGATTCTTCATGTACTCTGTCTGCTTAGGAAAGCAAAACAAACAAAGCCTTCGTTTTGCATCAGTCACATTTCTGTAGAAGCAGGGTACCATTTGCTGTTGTGTCCTTCCCATGGTGATCCCTCTGGCAAGTTCAGTGAGAGTCTGGGGAGAGGAGTGGGTGCGTGGTGGGGGCAGGAGGGATTAGCATTGCACTCCTGCATCCAAATAATGAGGGGTGCGTAGGATGAGAGGGTCCCTCAACCTTTGAACTTCTCAAGGAGAAAATCGTCTTGAACTTCACAACCATGGGGAGCATTTGAACAATAGATCTGACACCCTCATCTTCCCTTTAAATACCCCTCGGGGCAGCTAGGAAAGCAGCTGTAATCCTGCAGTCACTACGTGGCTTTTATATGCTCAATTCTGATGGATGTGCTCACTGTCTCTTACAGGCGCTGATAATATTTATGATGCCATTGAGGATATGATTGGATACAGACCTGGTCCCTGGATGAAATGGAGCTGGATTGTGATCACACCAGTTCTTTGCGTGGTGAGTACTGGCCCGGGCTCTTTCAAGTCTTCCACATGTCAGCTCTGAGCCATCTCTTACTGCTTCTCTTCAAATGAAGGCTGTTGCATTCAGAGGCCAATTTGCAAAGAGGATTGAATGTACCCCTCGAAGACATCATCTTCGCAAATGTTAGCTGCTAAGGTCACAGCTCTCTACTGTGCCTGCGCAAATTGCAGTTGGCTGCATTTAAGTGGATTTTTCTTAGGGTTGGTAAAATATTACATTCATGACACAGAAAACTCATCCCCCAAAGAGCAGTCCCCACTTTAAGTGATAGGACTACTAGGCCATTTTAACAAAAAGACTCGAGCAGTCTGAGGCAGGCACTCAGCTTGAAGTATTTCATTGGCTGGGAAGAACATCCCAGTAAGCTCCTTCCAATGTACAGCAAATATCTGAGCCCTGAAAAAGAACCGGCAATGTACTGCAGCAGTTCAAGCACCGTCACTTAACGCCCTATTGTCAAGCAACAGTTTACCTATAAGCAGATGCTCTTTCAGTGATTTAAATGGAAGAATGATTCCCCCAATTGGTTTAAAATACATATGGTACACATCAGTTCTGCCTTTTGCTGCCTGTCTTCCTTAGGGCCAGTGGTAGAACCAAATATACTTTCAGCATATTTGAGCCTCACTTTACTTTTCTTTCTCATCCACAGGGGTGCTTTGTCTTTTCTTTGGCCAAGTACAAACCACTGACCTACAACAAGGTCTACACGTACCCAGACTGGGCAATTGGCCTGGGCTGGGTTCTTGCCCTTTCCTCCATGATCTGCATCCCTATGGTGATGGTCATCCGCATCATACAGTCAGATGGGTCGCTCATTGAGGTGAGAACAACTGGTTGTCTGTCTAGAGGAGAAAGGGAACTTTAACTTGCTGTGTTTTATACAAAATAAGCACATTGCTTGGAAAACTGCCACCTTGTCCAGGCAGGGCAAAGTTGGGCGCCTCTCCTGCAGTGAATGCAAATAAGACTGTTAAAGATCACCTGTCCTTTGGACAAACAATAGAAACAGAACAAACACGAAGCTTTCTGTCCTCAGACGAACACCAGGTGATTTTACTTGTGTCCCACTTCTGCAATTTCCAGCTTGTCAAATCGTTGCCTCCACGTGCAAACTAACGCTCAAGGACTGGGGTGCTTCCGAGTGCCAGAGCTCTCTTCTCCAGCCCACTGGGACGAGAAAGCACCACCCTACAAGTCACTGAGAAAACAAGAAAGAGACAGAGAGACCTGGCTCAAACCCAGCTGTCTAAGAGCTCATTGCATTTCAGGGAAATTCAGATCCACCTGTGGATTTTGTGGCTCTCGGGCACAGCCTTCAGTATAAAAGGGGACTGTATAAAAGTCAAACCCTCCTGCCAGTGGGCTTCACTTTTTAGCGTTTTTAATGGTTTTATTATTCTTAATTAATCACATCAAAACACTGGATCCAGATTGCTCTGATCTTTGGAAAACTTTGGGTTGGATTCAGACTTGACGGTGCAGATTCACTTGGGTTTGGATTTGCAGGCAATCTCTTGCCCTTCAGCGCAGGTTCCCCGGGTTTGTTTTTCTTCCAGTGGAAAGTTTTTAGAGACTGAGCAAGCATTAGACCTAGCAATTCTCTTCTAACGTTTCAGATTAGTTTTGTTTTTGCCTAATGAGACGGTCTTAAATGCAGCCCAGGGTATTCTTGGAGGAGAAAGTGGGACGCTTCAGGTTAGGAAAAAAGAGAGAATAGAATAAAAAAAAGAACATTTCCCAGAGCACAAACGCTAGCATTTGTTTTCCTCCAAGTGTTAATAGTCTTTTTCAGCTGTGGCCAGAGCTTTTTCATGCATGTTTATTTTCCTGCCTACATTGTCACCATCTATTGAGACACAAGTCTAAAAGTAGCCAAAACACTCCTCAAAGACCATGTTAGGAAAGGAAAGAGAGTAAACACTGGTCAGATGCCATTTAGTTCTTCCTTTGTGAACTGAGATGTAGGAGAGAAGTTGCCACTTGGCAATGAATGGCTGGGCTAAAAGGCAGAGTTGTTTCTAAATGAGGAAGGAGTACGCACGTAATTTGAGCAGCAGCTGCAGCGCTGACAGCCCAACGTGCAGGATGCTGGATAACACCGTGAATGCCCTCTCATGTCTGACTTGCTTGCATCAAGCCAGGCTCTGCAGCTGAGCAAAAGTTGAATGCAGTTCTCCACAGCTCAGGTCCCTGTGACCTTGCAGAGCCCCGCGGCATATGCATGTCTCTGATGGCCACCATCCCCATCCTCGGATTGCCACGTCCTCCATCCTGTACATGGAGACTCAGGGGCCATTTGGTCTTCTCACCTTTGCTTTTCTTCTTTCTTTCAGAGGATAAAAGCAGTGGCTGCCCCCAAGGAAGTGAATCGGTGGTCCAAAGAAACGGAGAGTGGCACCCCCTTCTGCCCCAATGGAACTTCGAATGGTGGATTGATCAAGCCAACTCATATCATTGTGGAAACCATGATGTGAGCTCTCTCTGTGAGAGGATAAACCTGCTTTAACTGCCGTTTACTAACCATAGATTCTCATAGGACCAGGTTTACAGAGCTTTATATTTGCACTAGGATTTATTTTTATTTCTCACAGAGAAAGTTATTTTTTGTGTGTGTTTTTTTTTTAATATTTTGTAAGGTAATCACAGCAGATGTCTCTCTGTAGAGGGAGAGCTTTCATATCAGACTAGACATATTACAGGAATTTACTATTATTGGGTTTTTTTAAATATATATATCTTTATCTCTAAATATTATACACCTTACCACTTGAATTGATTGTCTTGCCAGCAATATATTCAAGTCTCAGAAAGCAATTTTAGGTGCTGGTATGGTTGGGAGCAGGGTGACCTACAGAACACACAAAAGGAGCTCTGTTGAGAGATACGATTAAAAAAAAAGATGCTGTTTCAAGAGAATTTTCAAAGGTGTAGTATTTCCACCCTCTGGTTCAATTGTGGTAAACGACAGGCTTCGGGGTCACATTAAGGAAAGGGTACAGTTATGTTTAGCGCAGTCCCTGAATAAAGATCTAGCCGGGCAGCTGGAGCAGAGCGTTTGCGAGGGAGGCAGAGAAGTTGGGTGTGAAAAGCCTTGCAGACGTCCCTCCCAAGCACGGTGTTGGGACCCTGTCATACAGACGAGAGGAGGGCTTTAGGAAGGCGTTTGCAGGATTTGGCATGGTTCGCACTTTTTTTTTTTTTTACTTTTTTTTTTAGGTTTGTTTTTTTTTTTACTTAAGAGAAATACCTGCTGTCTGTGTGTGAGCAGGGAGGTTGAGTACTTGCTCCTGAGTGTTCCAGCCAAGCATATTTTAGTGTGGTGGCACTGGTGTAAACTTGAATTCTGCAAACGGGGAGGGGCAGCCTGTCCCCCGGGCAGCAGGGACGAGTGCCCAGGAGCTGAGAGGGCAGAAGCAGCACCTGCCCTCTTGGGGCTTCAGACGTGCGCTTGCTCTTTTGTTTGCCTGTTGATTATTGGACTTTGGTTTCGGGCAGAAAAATAAAAGAATCCCTTGTGCACTTTGACCATCCAAAGGTGAACACAAACCAGGTCATCCCCGACAGGAGGAACAAAACCACTCACCTACACCTGGTGTAACCGGTAATTGTAACAGACGCATTGTTAATAATACTAGTAATGAAGGTAATAATATCACTCAGCAAACAGGTGCTTTTCATCCATGTATCTCAAAAATGCTTTGCCAAGTTCGGTAACCAGGATTTGCTTTATTTATTTATTGGGGGGGTGGGGTTGGTTACTATTGGAACAGATGAAAGGATTACGTCCCTTGTTCCATGTTACTAAATAGCAGCAGGGGACCTAGGGCCCCCAGTCTCCTTGTCCATCATTGGGTTAAACCATAATTTTAAATTATTTTAGGGGGGTTAAGAGGGTGGCAGACATATTTATGAGGCTTAGGAATCTTATCTGCTGAAGAAACAGGGCTTTTGGAATTTTAAGTTAAAACAAAGGGAACACGTAACACTGAAATGTTTTGTATTTGGTCAGGAGGAATTGCGTACCGTTCCAGGTTAGACTGGGGAGTGAAGAGAAACCACTACAAGGAGTGTAGGCATGGGGGTTCCGCTTCATGTGGGCCGGGTGGATGTTTCCATGGGGAATTGCTCCCTGAAGACTGTCCAAAACATGGGCAAAAGCCTTTTTTTTTTTTCTTAAAAAAAAAAAAACAAACCAACAAACCAAACTTGAGCAGGTTGTGCTGGGAACACATTCTCTGGTGAAACTCAGCCATTTCTTGTGGGCATTGTATTGGAGGGAGAGGGTTTTTTTTCTTATGATACCACAGTTAGGCTATCCAAAGGTATTTAGAGGAACTGCTTGATAAAAGCAGAGTTTGTATCTGCTTATTCTGCTGTCAGCTTAGTTTGTCAGGACAGAGTTTGTCATTTAAACAGGAACATATCCAGTTCTTAACATTCCTACACAGTAGTTTTATTCTTTCTTGTCCCATGGGCTAACTGGCCACAGCAGCACAGACACTTGTTGGTTAGCTTGTTGGTTTTCCTGTAATAGAAAAGAGGTGTTTTAAAACTAAGAAATGGACCAAAATAATTTAAAAAAAAAAACAAACCCAAAGGAAAAAGTGGCTGCGTCTGTAACTTTCAGAATCTTTCTAGTTTGAATTTGTACACATTTTTACATCAGATGATAGCTGAGTTGCAACAACAAAGCCAGCCACGGCAGAATTGCTTTTGTTTTGTTTTTCTGGTTGCTGTATTATGAGAGTTATAAATGAAACTTTTCCACAGCTGGAGATGGCAAACATCTAATGACACCTGCTGGGCCAATGGCAATAGCCATCTGAAGGTCACTGGAGGAATTCTGTGAGCCAGTGGGTGTCGTCAAATGTGCCTAAAATAAAGAAATGTGCATACAGCTAATTACTTGGTTTTAATAGCCTTTAACCATCAAAGGCAAGGAAATGTAATCAAAGCTAACTCTCTTAGTGGGCTTCAGCTTGGACCCTCATTTTCAAGTTACAATTAGTGTCTGCAGTAAAGAGGCACACTTGGCCTGGGTGAAGAGGGAGCAGCAGGTTAGGGGGTCTAAATTAATGGTTTCTGTGAGTGCAGGTGAAACACTGATGCTTGATTTATTTTTTTTTATATATATATATATACGTTGTCATACAACTGCGTTTGAGATATAGTTTGCACGTCACTTTTCATGCTACAGAGCTGAGACGAGCTTTAGTTAGGGAAAAAAATGGTTTGGCTACATCAAAGATGTCTCCAGCGAGTCAGCTGGGTATTTAGCCATCTCCCATGTTGTGGAGAGCATCTTTGCGTGAAGAACCAGAGGGTTAATACTACACCTTTCAAAGTACAACTACTAGAGAACTAGAACCCAGCCCCATTGCGATATAAACTGTGCCATTCAAATCAGTCGCTTCCATGTACCAAGTGAAAATGTCTCGCACATATGCAACGACCTCATTGAAGCGTTCTCTGTGTCAACTTCTCTGGCCCGGCCGTGCTCTTTAGCGTGACTGCAAGGGCGGGCTGGGACTCACGAAGAGCTAAGAAATTATTGTTTCTGGAAAACAGTTCCCCTCTCCCCTTCTCCCTCCCTTCCAAAAAAAAGTATAATTAATTCTTCTTGTTTTCACTGGGGTTTGAGTTCCAATGAGCACACTCACATTCTTACAGTTTTGGGTTTTTTTTCCTAACACTTACATCAGATTTCTGAAATTTTTCTTGGTGATAAATTTGCGCTTCGACATGATCCTCTGCCAAATTTATTAAAAAATAATTTTTAAAAAAGTCTGTGTTTTCTACCTATTTCTGACTGCAAATACAGGTGATTTTTTTTCCTAATTTAATTGTTTAAACACTTTTGACCTATTTTACCCATTTTATGTAAATGAGGAACTCTATATTAATATATCATGACTAGTCATAGATGAACTGGTTTGGATCCAGGGAAAAGTTAGTGCAGTTTGGGCATGAGATCTTTAGAACCAGATCCCAGATTTTAAAACCAGAATAAAACAAGGCAAAACCTACATCTTTTCATATTTCATGTACCTTTGTATTCATGGGTTCTTCTGGGCTTGAAAACGGCAGATTTGCAGCAGTATTTATTTCCAGCTGAACTGAAATCAAGAGATAGTAGAAGTGTAAAGGGGAATGTTTACCCCACAAGATTGCCTGACCAGTTTCTTATTTTTCTCAATTTTCCAAACTTTTTCAGTTCACCTGTCACTAGTTATGATCTCACTGAATGGGCATCTATCGTAAGGGACTTTACCAGTAGTCTGTATTTCGGTATTTAAACAGTATGATTTCATAAATAGAACTGTTTTTTATTGTTGTGGTTGTTATGGTTCTCATTTTCCTTCTCATCTGTAGCTTTCCTTTTTGTCTGGTCCAAATAGATCCACACACTTAGAATAAGTCCTCTTTAAAGTGTGAGATAGTAGGTCCACAATGGATTTGTTCTTGTGTTGTAAATGAAAATACAAAAGCCTAGCAGCTGCGTTTGCCATCTAGAATAACGCTGGTGGTCACCCTGGGCAGCAGTGTGGCTGCTGGAGGGGAGGGGAGGTCAGAATGGTCTGCTGAAGCAGCTCAGCAAAACTGATTTTTGCTGCTGTTCTTGGTGAGAGGAGGAAAAGAGCAAAACAAACAAACAAACAAAGATGCAGCCTTACAGTTGCTGTAACACAAAAAAAAAAAAAAACAAAACAAACCAACAACCATCAGCAGAGCCTTCAATGTCACCGTCAGGATAGCATCTTCTGCAGCTGTTTTGAGTCTTGCATGCATCCTCCTTTCTCAACTGCCGATACTCCTGGTTCCTCTTCTCTGTCTCGGTGTTAGACAAGTCAAGTAGATCTGAAGACACATGGACATTTCCATTCAATAGGCCTTTTACAAGTCTCCTCCCAGTCTGCTTTTATTTGCTAAGGAGACTTACAGTTTTGGTGAGGTGCTTGTCACACTTGGGTTCAAAGCTCCCACTTGTTGCATCAATGGCAAAACTCCATCCGTGGGAGAAGGATTTGAACGTTTCTGAATAACTGATTATTAGCTTCCACGTCTTGTGGTCACTGCGGGATCACTCATGGAGGCATAGTGTATATAAAATGTTAATAAGCTATATATTGAATGGAGTGGACAAGTTAGTTAAGCAGCTCAAGTACACTTGGAAGAAAGATGACCCTGACATAATTTCCAGGAGATTCAATGGAAGTTGCTCACTTTCAGTAAAAAAAAAAAATAACCTGTGTTTGAATAGACTAGTAGATGAAATCTTTCACCCTCATATGCATGCACACAAGTGGGGACATTGCTTCTACTCCTAGGCTGCAAATCATGGGCCTAAGTCTAGCTGAGCTCTTTAGGATGAGGATTGAGGCGGCCTTTCCCAAATTGGGGGTGGTGAAAGAGGGAACGTAATGACAAAATCCTGGACTGTGGCCCCTCCAAGGAAGTCTTGAGGTTGGACTTGAAAACTCTTCTGGCTCCTTACAAGTGTTGCATGACTCCTGGTGTGGGAGGTCAGGTGTGGTGTTGCTTCAGGCAGCTGCCTTGGACATGTTTTCTCCAAAATCAGCATCCAAAGCCTTGTGGTTAGGATTGACGTGTAGTTGTATATTTGTATGTTTGCATGAGCAAAGGTCAGGAACTGTCAGGTCCTAGTAGCTCATTTTATTTCTTGTAATCAAAGTTAAGCTTAACAAAGAAAGAAAGTATTTGGTTATACTTGAAACCAAAAAAAACCCATGAACTAAAAGGCGGCAAAAAAAGGGCCCCCTGAGCTCCATACTTTGGTCACAAGAAATTTCTGTTGGTTTGAATGGTCAATTTGAGTTTAGTAGAAAGCTTGATCAAGAAAGACTTGCACATAACCAGCAGTAGCCCCAACTGGAAACCTGCGCGTTCCAACCCTGCACCCTCCACCAGATCATGGCTCTTTCTGCCAGCCCAAAATAAACCTGTACATGGACAATGCTTCTCTGCTTTAAAAAAAAATAATCTGAATTTGTTTGTTTCTATTAAAAAAATAAACAAAGCCAGTCAATTTTTTTGTGTGTTTTTTTTCAATTGTCATTGTGAATTGATGATTTCAATTTCCTAAAATAAGAGCAGAAAAAGTGTCAGACACCATTTGACCAAAAAAAACAGGCAAGCTTGAAATTCTGCAGATTGAAAGCCTTAAGAAAACTAATGACCCCCCCCATCGCCATCAAAAGTGGAAAACTTTAATGACAGGGCTTGCAACTGGAAAAGAGCCTGACCTTGCTGGACTAGCGAATGGCAGCGCAGACATGGCCTTTTTGTATCGCTGCTGTGTCTTAATTTGAAATAATCAGTACAGTGTCAGAATTGAATTGCCACAAGCTTTACGCAGCCCTGAGCTTTAGGAGTAAAGCAAATTAAAGATGTTTTTAGAATAGAGTGAGTTTCTGGAGGCTTCCTCCCCGTGGTTTGGCTCTGTCGTGCACAGCAGGACAATGCTTCTCGCTTTCCCATTTGCAGCACAGGGAGAACATGGCTCAACTTAAAAAAAAAATCAGAAGAAATAATGGGGGAAAGTGTAGTTAAAAAAAGTGATGATTATGCAAAGGAACTGCGCATGTGTGCTTTTGTGTGCATGCATATATGGGGGAAGGCTTCAGTCCTGTGGCGTAGTACATGTTAGCATGCTACATATTTTTCTAAATCTATCTGCTGCAGTTGAGATGTTAAAAAGATTTGATTTTTTTTTTCAATATATAAAGAAAAAAAATGAGAACAGTGGCAAAATCATGTTGAGAGGCTGAAAAAAAATCCTGAGGGGGCAAGTTGAGTTAGTTTGTCATCTGCTCCTGTCCTGGAAGCCAGCGACGGTCTCTCAGCATTGCAGCATCCCAGTACTGTTCTGAAGTGCTCGTTGTTCAATAGGATGTTTTTTATTTCTCCAGTGTAATGTTGTGATTGTTACCTGATAACGTTGCCAGGGACTTCACATTATAAGAGGTGGTCCATCTTGTTTGATGTATTTGGCTAAAAAACAGTGGTGGTTTTTTTTTATTATTTAAATTCCTAGCAACTGTGACTACAGTAATGTGATGAGTAGCACATACAGCAAGGAGGCAATGTTGACAATGGCCTCCTTAAAAATGTCATCTGAACTTTTTTTAAAAAAATTAAAAATATTTTTAAAACATTTTAAAACATTTTTTGTGTTCCAAAACGGAATATTTGTATTTGGAAAAAATCCTGGAGTGTAATTTAATCCTAAAAACCCTAGCCTTTGTGTATATGGTAAATGTTTGTATTTTGCGGTTTCTGTTTTGCTTTTTAGATAAATAAAATGTATATGGATATTTTTAAGTCATCTTTGCTTTTTTAGATGAGTTTGTAATCACCTTATAACTGAAAATAAAACTTTCCTTTATAAACCAGCTATGCTCGTGGATGGTTTTTTGGTCTTTGTGTAGCTCAAGCCTTCCTTTGAACCTATTATTTATTCTGGAGTTGTTCAGGGGTTTTTTTTGTCCTTTTAAAATATTCCATTTATAGATATGCCCAACTCACTATAATCTGCTTGGCCCAGCTCACTATCTGACCTTCATGTCTCTCATGGTATCACCCTGGTTGGCAGCTCAGCCCACCCCCCCCCACACCCCCCTGTGGCAGCTCTCGCTCTCCCCCTCAGCCAGTGAGATGGGGAGAGAATCGGAAGGGTAAAAGTACAAAAATTCAGGGATTGGGATACAGACAGTTTAATAATTAAAAAAAAAGGAGGAAAGAGAAATAAATAACTGCAACAAAGAGAAAAAAAAAAGATGCAAAAGAAAACAATTTCTCACCACCACCTGATGCCCAGCCAGTCCCTGAGCANCCTGCTGCCCAGCCAGGCCCTGAGCAATGGCCATCCCTGCCCACCTCCACCCTCCCCAGCTGTATTTCCGCACGCACCATCATATGGAGTGGGCTGTCCCTTTGGTCAGTTGGGGTCAGCAGTCCCAGCTGTGTCCCCTCCCAGTTTCTTGCGGACTGCCAGCCTAATCACTGGTGGGGCAGTATGAGCGGCAGCAAAGCCCTTGATGCTGTGTGAGCAGTGCCCAGCAGGAGCTAAAACATCCCTCCATCATCAACAGCTGCTTGGCTTGTTGGGCTTGCTCTTTTTTTTTTTTTTTTTTTTTTTTTTTTTCCCCCCCCCCT